>JARYGA010029839.1:0-35864 GCA_030545235.1 Helianthus tuberosus
ACTTGGCCACTGTTATTTCTTATTTATTGGTACTACTTGGTTCTGGAATATGACCCGTCATGTGAATACTAATTTCCTTGTTCTTTGATGAAAGCCCTAATAAAAGATTCATTTTTAAATCATGAATTGAGAAAATTCTATTTATGGGAAATACAATGATAATTACCTATCCGGCGAGAACCGGGTAAGATGGGGTATATGATATGTTAAACAAGTGACAGAATTCCCTAAATAGTATCATGACCTGATGTCTGACTTGTGTTTGGAAACATGAATCTGTTAAATACATTGATCTTATGAATGGTATGTATATTACAGTATGTGAAATATATGATTATATAGATATGTATATCTATAAGGAAATCCAAAAGCCATAAGGATTGACAATTTAGAATGAATCACAAACATATGTGCCGATGATAAATTTTAGATTTTCTTTATCAGGAATCTCTTATATACATCTATAGTTCCGATATCAAACATTATTTCGTTTGATTATCAGTCTCGTAACTCATGCGACAATATAAACGACAGGAACCCTTTAAGTTGGGACGCCATCGAAAGTATAAGAATTCCCTTTGTATTACCTTATTAAAGCAGAGGGAAACTTGTAACTAGAAATCATGCTAGGCACAAAACATCTACAAACTTACGCTAATAAGAGTAATTCTACTTTCTTTAAGAACTCTTGCAAAGATAAAAGTAACCATGAATAGATGCACTTCCAAAGACTCTTCACCTATAGTCCTATTAAGATTACCAGTAATAAGGAAGCTGTTACGATAATACATGGGCTGAATAAAGTAATGTATGCTTCAAAATTTAGACATTTAAATAGTGCGACCCGAGCTTCAAAACACATGATCAAGACATATGCCATAAGATGGAAAGAATGAAAAGAACTGACAGAAAGGAAATTCTGTCTACTTCATAAAAAAGGAACGGATGGAACGATAATTCCTGAGATGATTGTTGAATTAAGTTGAGATTTACAAGCCAACCGGAGAAGTGACCACAAAGAAACAAGGCAGACCAGCCGAAAAAGTTCGTCTCTGTGACGAAAACTGCGAGTTATGCACGGATGTAAGACATAGCGTATATAGTCTCGGAGTTCATTAACAATAGAGGCTTGGAACTGAAAGAAATTCCGGTAATATCGGTATACTCTAACGTTTTCCCAGAGGATCAACTTAGACTATTACCCGAGCGTAAGGATAAACTCAAAATTCATCCGAGACTAGGAATAACACCGATTGTTATATCACAAAGTTAAGACTAATATAGTAGTGATGCTCTAAGTCATAAGTTTCATAAGAAGCCGAAACAATTACATCCTCTTAGATTAAATTTACGGATAAATTTAATGGAATAATTAAAAAGTACCCAAGGAACAGCAATCAAGGATGATGCTGAAAGATTTAAAAAGGGATAATGAAGGAATCAAAAAAAGGAACTAATGGAAATTGGAGATTCCATAAAGAATTCGGGTACCTATTCAAGGAAACCTACAAGAAAGGATTCTCGAAGAAGCTCATAGAACTAAGTATTTGATGCATCGTGTAAGTAATATGAGGTATCGAGGTTTGAATAAGAATTACTGATAGATAAGAATGAAAAAGGATGTAGCAAGTTATGTCTCTAAGTATTTAATTGATTAGCAAGTTAAAGCTAAACATGAGAAACCTTTAGGTTTACCTTAACGATTAGAAATGCCAGTATGGAAATTGGATTGATAACAAATGAATGTTAATACCAAAAATCCCCAAAACAATAAGTTTGTAACGCCACAATCTGGGTGATTGTGGATCAACTAATCAAGTCAGCTCAATTACTACCAATGAAGGAAACCCTTTAGTGTAAAATGTGTAGTACACATACACATGTGTAGTATTATACATGTGCACTACAAATTTTTTTTTTTTTGAAATTTTTTTATATATAAAAAACTGCGAAAATTGGTATGCAAAAAAAAAAAAAAAAATTGGTATGTTTTTTTTTAGCTTTTTTAATTAGTTTTCGAGTTTTCACAATAACTAGTGGTTTTCATTTGAACCTTCCCCGTGGAAGGTTCAAATGAAAACCACTAGTTATTGTGAAAACTCGAAAACTAATTAAAAAGGCCAAAAAAACATACCAATTTTTTTTGTTTTTGCATACCAATTTTCACAACTTTATATATAAAAACTAATTTAAAAAAAAAATTGTAGTGCACATGTGTAATGTACTACACATGTGTACTATAATTTTTTTTTTTTGAAATTTTTTTTATATATAAAAACCTGCGATTTTTATAAAAAAAATTGAAAAAAAAAATTTTGTGTGTGTTTTTAGGCTTTTTTTAGTTAGTTTTCACAATAAAAGTGACTTTCATTTGAACCATCCCCATTGTTCAAATGAAAACCACTTTTATTGCGAAAACTCGAAAACTAACTAAAAAAAGCCTAAAAAACACACCATATTTTTTTTACAATTTTTTAAATTAAAAATCACTAGTTTTTATACATAAAAATAAACTCAAAAAAAAAAAAAAAAAAAATTCTTTGTTGTAGTAGACATGTGTAGTACACATACACATGTGTAATATTACACATGTGCACTACAATTTTTTTTTTAAATTTTTTATATAATTTAATTAGCGAAAATTGGTATGAAAAAAAAAATTGGTATGTTTTTTTGGCATTTTTAGTTTTTGAGTTTTCACGATAACTAGTGTTTTTCATTTAAACATTCCCCTATATATATATATATATAATGTAAGTATCTATAGAAAACCCTTATAATTTAGAAAACTTGGGAAACTCTAACCTCCCGAACTTTAAAAAAAAAATTACACATGTTATATACATGTTTTTAAGGGTTTTGGGCAAAAAAAATCAAAAAAGTGCCGAGTAGAAATTTTTTAAAAAAATAAACAAGTTTTGGTGTAACACATGTTACAAATATGTCAGATGAATGTAACACGTGTTACACCAAAACTTGTTTATTTTTTTTTTAAATATCTACTCGGCGCTTTTTTTATTTTTTTTGCCCAAAACCCTTAAAAACATGTATATAACATGTATAAATTAAAAAAAAAAAATCGGGAGCTTTGAGTTTCCCGGGTTTTCTAAATTAAAGTGGGTTTTCTATACATCCTTCCCCTATATATATATATATATAGGGAGCCGCTAAAATGAAAACCACCTTCAGTTGTAAGAACCATGAGAACCAGTCTCCACCAATCAGGTTTTGCCAACAAAAAGGGTATATCGGTCATTTACCCCAAATGTCATATCCTTCTTCTCTCATCTGTCTTTCTTTTAATGTTTCCTCTCTCCTCTCTCTTTCTTTTATATTAGTTGCAGACTCTCTCTCAATTTCTAAAATTGCATCTCTCATTCATCTCTCTCTCTTGAAATCTAACCCCCACACCCATCTTCCTTTTCTCTCTGTCGGCGACTAAACATGTTTTAACCGAAGACGATGACGACGACGACTGAACCCACCCCTGCCGGTGACAAAACCTGTTAACCCAAGCTCCGATTTGGGGGTAGTGAACTCCGATTTGATGTTGTGGTTGTTGGTGTTGGTGTCCCGATCTATGATGTTGGTGTCCTTCACCCCCTAATCTCTCTCTCTCAAGATCGTTCTAACACCCATACATGTTACGGTGGTGTTTTGGTTGGCGGCGGTGGTTCTAACAGTGGGTTAGTGGCCGGTGGTGGCGGTTCGACGGCTGGGTGGTGGGCCGGCGGCAGCGCCGCCGTGAGCGGCAGAGGTCCCGGTCTCATCCCGACGAGTTGATGCTCTGGTCGACTTTGGAGGTTATGGGTTTAGTTGGTTCAAGACTGGTGGTGGCGGTTCGATGGCTGGGTGGTGGGCCGACGGCAGCGCCACCGTGAGCGGCGGAGGTCCCGGTCTCCTCCCGACGAGTTGATGCTCTGGCCGGCTTTGGAGGTTATGGTTTTTAGTTGGTTCAAGACTAGTTCATCAGTCCCTTGGCCTGTGTTGTTGATTTCTCTGGTATTTTTTTGGCCTGTGTTCTTGATTTTTCTGTGTTTAGTATGTTGGGGATTTTGCTCTTGATATTTGTTTTGATTCGGTATGTTGGGGATTTTCATATTTTGGCCTGTGTTCTTGATGTTTGTTTTGATATGGTATGTTGGGGATTTTGATCTGTGGGTTTTGATATGGTTGATTGGGGTGGCGATGATGAAAAAAAAAACCCGTAGATTTAGATGACGATGGCGCGGCAAGGACGGCGGAGGGTAGGTTTTTTTAAGCTGCAACCCCTCTTTTGCAGCCTTTTTATTATAGGATAATCTGAGCCAAACCCCGTTTTATTTTCGAGATACTCTTTGTTTTGATGTTTTTTAATTTTACCCCCTAGTCGATGATGATAACGATATATCTGAGACACCTCCCCGAGTGTGCGATTTCTGGGTGCGTTCGTTTTTGCGTAAAAAAGTTTTTGTAAAAAAAAAAAGTTAAACCGTAAACTTTTTAACGTAAAAAGTTTTACGTAAAACGTAAAAACGTAAAAAAGTTTTACGTAAATGTAAAACGTAAAAACGGCGATTGAAAAAGCCTGGCGTGCAAAAACCGGCGCGTAAAACGTAAAAAACGTAAAACGTAAAAAGTTTAACGCAAAACGGAAAATGTAAAAAGTATAAAAAATCTTTTAAAAAATCTGAATTTTAAAATGCTTTCAATAAAAAAATTATGTTTCAAAAATAAAAACTAAATATAATAATACAAAAAACTAATAAAAAACGATAAAGACAAAAGGACAAAATAGAGTCTTTTTACTAAATTACCCTTTTGGATTAAAATATTAAAAACATAATAAAACAAAAAGTATTTAATATTATTTTTAGTTACTTTTAATCTCATCCATTGATCTTGAAGATATAATGGCTAGGAACTGGTTCTCGCGGTTTTTACAACTGTGGGTGGTTTTCATTTTAGCGGTCCCATATATATATATATATATATAGGCTAAAGATAAAAAGAAAACCACGTTTATTGAGAAAACCGGGGAAACTCTAAGCTCCCGACTTTTTTTTGAAAAAATTACCACACGTAATATACATGTTTTTAAGAGTTTTGGGCAAAAAAAATCGAAAAAGCGCCGAAGGATTATTTAAAAAAAAATAAACAACTTTCAGCAACTTTGTTGTGTAACACGTGTTAGGCAAAAAATGTTGAAACTTGTTTATTTTTTTTTTAAATTTCTTCGGCGCTTTTTTGTTTTTTTTTTTGCCCAAAACTCTTAAAAACATGTATATTACATGTGTTCTTTTTTTTCAAAAAAAAAAAAAAAATGTCGGGAGCTTTGAGTTTCCCGGGTTTTCTCAATAAAAGTGGTTTTCTATATATCCTTACCCTATATATATATATATATATATATATATCCACTTGGGAATAGCCGAGTGGTATTGGTAAGTTAGATAAAACTTAGGATATGAGAGATCAAAGGTTCAATACCTATAATATAAAAAAGTGTAAGATATATTATAATTTAGAGTAAATTACGTTTTTGGCCCATGTGGTTATATCAGTTTTACTATATTAGCCCAAAAGAAGAATTTTTAACATATGTGCCCCCATGGTCTCTATAACTAACTATTTTGGCCCCTGAGTCTAACTCAACCTCAAACTCTGGTTAATTATTAGACACATGAGATGCACATGATGGGTATAATGGTAATTTTCCTCCCTTTTTATTCATTTTATAAAGAAAACCCAAATCTTTCTTGAACCAAAACATCATCTGCATCTCTTTCCTTCCCCAATTCACTTTCTCAAAACCCTAGCCCCAACTTCCTATTTTTTTCTACACCCCACACCCCCCGAATCTCCTAACCTTCTATACCGTCGCACCCCCTTGTTCGCTCTCCCTTCGACGACGCTTCCGGCGAAGCCGGCAACGGACTCCGGTGACGAATCAGGCCGGGTCAGGCCGTTTTTCCGGCTGCACCACTATTACACACACACCTTGAACGTTTTGGAGAGAGGGAGAGAGAGCTGTAAAGAGTGAAGCATCAGAGAGAACGAAGGGGAGCCGACCCTCTCCGGCGATGTTTCCGGCGACAGCGCCGCCGTTCACGGCGGCAGAGGTGGTGGATTTTGGACAATGTTGAGGATGATGGCAGTCGCGAGTCAAAAATGATGTCAGTTCTGATTCGGAATATGTTTTGGCTGATGTGTGGGTTCCGGGACCGATTCAGTGATGGTTGAAGGTGATGGGTTCCGTCACCTGTTAGGTTTTTTTACCCATGGTGGAACTGATTATCTTGTATTTATGATTAAGAAACAAAATCAATTAAATATTAGTATTATTTCTACGCTTGCTGTACTACCTATTTTATTCTCTCATCTGACTTTCTGTTTTGTTTGTGCTAAAAGATCTCACTTTCATAACTTTCGCTAATTTTGTTGATCAGCGAAGGCAATCTGATTCCTCATTCGTGTTTCGGCTGTGTAAACTCAGTTTTGGTTGGATTGATTACGATTTTTGATCACATTTTGTCTTCATCCCAAAATTATCTGCAGGTGTGGGTTAAAAAAGAAATCAGGAAGAAGGAGAAGTGATAAATTACCATTATACCCATTATATGCATGTTATGTGTCTAATAATTAACCAGAGTTTGTGGTTGAGTTAGACTTAGGGGCCAAAATAGTTAGTTACGGAGACTATGGGGGCACATATGTTAAAAAATCTTATTTTGGGCTAATATAGTAAAACTGGTATAACCACAGGGGTCAAAAACGTAATTTACTCTATATTTTATCACATCTAAGAAGTTATTTTAAGTAGCATTAGCTAGCCATTAAAAAGTGTAAGATATATTATATTTTATCATATCTAAAGAAGTTTTTTAAGTTGCCTTAAGCTGATTTGGAAAGCGTAAGATATATTTGATTTTATCATATCCAATGAAGTTTACATTTTTAAGGACTAATGTAGAGGCAACCTATTTCATAAAGACGCATAGTTCTTTGGAGGTCTAATCTAGTTGTGTTGGATAAAAAAAAGTTAACCTCTCTTTCATAAACATTTTTTTTTTGTTAATTATAATAAACTATTAGTATTTAGTCACCATTACTTCCCTCTCTTGTTATATTTTTAAAAGAGATGAATATGATCAATAGAAGTCAGTGTCAACTAAGGGATGGGTCATGGGTAATTTTGCTGTTATATCATTGTCCACATCATCAACCATTTCTTTTGTTATTTGTCCCACACTTCCCTTTCATTTGGCAGGACTGTCCCGACACTTTATCAATTTTTAAGATAATAATAATCACAATCAACTATTTTTGTGTCACCAATATAATACATAAACAGACATTCTCACATAAATATTTCCTTAATGACATGATATACAAAATTACAAATTATCATTTGCTCATCAACACCTTCCAAAATTGAAAATTAAGATTAGACAAAATATTCTTAAACTAAAGGCCGCTATTATTCAAATTATTTATAAATTTTAGTTAAATGTTATATAACAAAATTTTCACTTATGTCATAATTTTGATTGTGTACTCATGTTGGGTGCTAACAACACAAAGAATCCCCTAGAGCCAACATATGGGTTTTGCCGTTGTTTTCCTTTTGTAACCTATCCATGGGTTTTGTCACTGATCACTGGCACCTAAGACTGTGGGGTATGGGGCTTGGGTTGGGGCGTGGGTTGGCTGAAAACGCCCAAGCCACCACTCCGGGTGGGCTTGGGTTGGGGCGTGGCCCAAGGGGCGGGAGTTTGAAGCCGGGCGTGGGGCGGGTCTATGAATCTGACATGGCGGGCTCTCAATGGCCAAACCACACTAGCCGTTGGGGCATTTTTTTTTTTTTTAAAATTTCCTTTATAAATACCTTACCATATTTAACATTTTTCTCACACAATATCAAACACATAAAACACAATCTTGCCATGAGTTCTTCAAGTTCAGGTGAATCGTCATCATCATCTGACGATGGTGCGGAAATATTTCTACAAACGATCGCGACGGTGGTGAAAGCTATCGTGGAAGACGATGAGGAAGAGACTCCGCCACCTAAACGGAGGAGGTACATCGCTCGTGAACGGCACACCGCTAACAATTTGTTGGTAAGCGATTACTTTTCAGCGGAACCTAAGTATGATGAAAAAATGTTTAGGTGTCGTTTTCGTATGAGTAGAAACTTATTTTTAAGGATATCTAGAGATCTTAAGGAGAAGTATGTTTATTTCCAACAAAAACCGGATGTAACCGGGCAATTAGGATTTAGTACGTGGCAAAAGGTCACGGCCGCACTTAGGCAGTTTGCGTACGGCAATAGTTCGGACATTATGGATGACTATTTAAAAATGTCTGCACGTGTAACTAGAGAAAGTTTTCACAACTTTTGTTCGTGTATTTTAGAACTTTATAGGAAAAGATATTTGAGAAAGCTCTCGTTCAGTGACATGCAACAAATATTGGAACATCACGCAGATTATCATGGGCTACCCAGGATGCTAGGTAGTTTAGATTGTATGAAATGGCCTTAGGAACTTTGTCCTACCTCATGGCAAGGCGCTCACACGAGTGGATTTCATGGGATGCCAGCCATCATGCTTGAAGCGGTTGCGTCCCAAGATCTTTGGATATGGCAAGCATTCTTCGGTATGCCAGGTTCACTTAATGATATTACCATCATAAACCACTCGCCCCTTTTCAATGATCGGGTAAATGGTATAGGACCCAAAGGAACTTTCTTTGTAAACGGGGTTGAGTACGTGTATGGGTACTACCTAGTTGATGGGATTTACCCATAGTGGGGGGTTTTCGTAAAATCGTTCACAAGACACGGTACCATAGATCCATAGAGATTAAAGTTTAACAGGGTCCAAATGGCTGCACGTAAAGACGTCGAGCGAGCATTCGGTGTTTTGAAGAAAAGGTGCCGAATATTGGCAATGCCTTGTCGACTATGGGACAAGGATCAGATTGGAAACGTGATGTACGCATGTATCATTCTTCACAACATGATTTTGGAGGATGAAGGTAGAGCGGTCGTTACCTACTATGATGACGATGACCCCCAACCAGGTAACGTAATAGTTACAGACTTGTAACGAAGATAAAGCGTCAAATGAATTTTTGATCAAGTCAAGGGATATACATCACAACCTTCGATCTGATTTGGTGGATCATGTTTGTAACACTCGTCTTTAGCATCTACTTTCTTTCCCAATTCCACAGTTCGAGCTTTCTTTGTAGGGCTTAGATTCACATCCTGTGCCCTTCGTTCACCCCTTTCAACTTGTTTCTTCAATTCAATTTCCCGTTCCCGAGCAACGTTTATGATCTCGGTAAGGGTCTCGTATTTTGAAGGAGTCATAAACTCCCTATACTCGGCGCTCAACATGTTATAGTAGTAGTATATCTTATGTTCTTCATTCGTCACCAATTCATTGCAAAACTTCATCTTATCCATAAACGTCGCCGTGATCTTGTCTATGGTCTCGCCCTTGTGTCTAAGTTGCATGAACTCTTCCTTGATTCTATTAATGACCGCCTTGGGACTATGATGTTTAAGAAACGGCGTCTTAAACTCCTCCCATGTCATGGCCCTCGCCGCTTCGGCTCCTATTTCCTTCTTTTTATTGTCCCACCAATCTTTGGCTTGACCCCTCAACTGACCCGTTCTGTAAGCAACAAAGTCACTTTCGTCACAATGGGTCCTTTCAAACACTCCTTCAACATCGCTTAACCATCTCTGGCATATTATCGGGTCAACCTCCCCATTGTAGATTGGCGGTTTACACGCCATAAACTCTTTGTACGAACATCCCTTACGTTCTCCCGATTTCTCTTTCATAAGGTTGACACTATCTTCCAACCTTTTGACTCGTTCTTCGACAAGTGACAACACCGTGTTTTGAATTTTGTCTATAAACCCGGATAGACTACCTTCAATTGCCTTCCCCACTTCTTCGGCAATTATCTCTTTCATTTGTTCGGTGCTTGTCGGCACCGGATCATTATCGTTTCCTTTCGACATCTTGAAACTAAAATGTTTACATTAAACATTAAACATTTCATTTATAATATAGCTTTATTTGCTTTGGTTTAGCCAAGTTCATAACTTGCTTTAACCGTTCGCTTTTGGTGCACTTTCCGGGTTTGAGTGTGTTAACACGCTCTTCCCATGCACATTAATTTGCATCTCGTTTCTCACATAAGATAGGATCTACTAAATAATTAATTAATTCTTACCGGACGATCGATCAAGCTTGAACCGAACACTTTGTTGACAACCTTAAGCTCTGATTATCAACTTGTTACACTCGTCTTTTAATTTATAAGAAACGCGGTATAAAAAAAAGAAACTTTATAACTAACAAAACTTAGTTAGTAAACTAAGTTACACTTCATCATAGTATTTAAAAAAATAAAATAACTGTTTTCAAACATAGATCATTTAGTAGTGTCTACAAAACTACATAGTTTAACTAGATCAGATTAGGGCGGAAGCATCCAAAAGTTTGTGTTCGGTTCTTGAAGCATCAACTTGATCGTCATCCACATACTTGTAATACCTAGAAACTGGAAATTTTGACAAATATTAGTATTAGAATTCTTAGAAAATTTGTAAAATCGAACTACGCTCAAAACGGATTCGATTATCTAAGTTATACAAAATTCAGCAATTTTGACAGGGCTCTACCGTAACTTACGGTAGCCACCGTAAGTTACGGTAGCCGCTGGAAATTCTGGTCTGCCGTAAGGCAGTAGAAAGCTGCCGTAACACTTTAATCTCTACCGTAAGTTACGGTAGCTACCGTAACTTACGGTAGTCGCTGTAGTTTTGTTGTTTTGGCTGTTTTGTTTATTTTACCCGAACCCACATGGACGGGATACCTCTTCCTTATGAGAAGACAAAATTCTCGGATTCCTTATTTTCAACACCCACGCTCCCATCACCGGTTTGCGTGTTTAGTAATTTGCTACCCATCACTCGGGCTCAAAATCTACAAGTAAGGTACTACCGTTATCCAATTCATACCTTCTCTTAATGACCCATTTAGTTTACCCTTATGGGGTTCATCATTTAAGCAAACCGAAATGCTAAATTCTCGTATTTTAATATATCTATTATTAACATTAACAAAAGACTAAATAACCATATAACGAAGCATTAGCCTCGCATTAATTGATTATTCGACCCGTTTGGCTCATCTATGGAATCCACCATTATAATGACTACCAAACGACTCTTAACCGAATCTTAACCTATTAATTTAAGTAATGAACATGATCGCTACAATCAACGCAACTTCTATTTTACATTGTATCCATACATAATTTAATAACAATTCACTTAATGTAACGGGTCAAGTTACATACCTTCAAACGCAAGCCCTTCAAACGCAAGTCGCCACCGGCTTGTCCACTCTATGCTCCGGTATCTTTTCCTATAGAGTTCAATCATGATACATTTAGAACTCCTTTTAAATCATATGTCGCATAATTTTCCTAAACATCACAATTATGCGTTTTAACTTTAAATTTCAAGTTCGAGCCTTCTTTGAGGCATTTCTACGAACACTTTACGGGCAAGATTTTACATGATTATATAACAAGTCCCTAACTTATCATTTAGCCCGAATTTACATCAATCAAGCTTTCATATATAAAATTCAACTTTCATATTTCAGTAATCTCTTTCTATGAACCATATTACACTAGAATAATGCTAAAAACCCTAGTGTTTATCAATTTCTCACCAAAACCCATGAATCACCTTCAATGTGTTCATGAAATTTCCAGAATTTAGACATGATTTCACATGTTGTTGTCTAGGTTTTACTCCTAGATACTATATCATCCCTATTCTATCCAAATAACAAACATGCATCATCAAATTTTGGATTTCCCAAATTCATGAGAATTTCAAGTAGAGAATTTTCATCAAATTTTACATACGTTATAATCCTTTTGCAATGAGGATCACTAATCTCAGCTCGGATTTTGTTTTGGATCAGATTTGAACCTTCAATTTATGAGTTTTGTGATGAACTAGGGCTTTAGGGAAGCTGGGGATCGCCCCCTGCTCTGGTCGATCTCAACAACACACAAACAAGTGTGTTTCAGTTTAATTTATTTTGTTTTATTAATATTAGTTCTCATTGAGACACTTTTGGCCCTCCAACTTTCATTCTTTATTTGTTTTAACTCTTTAACTACTCACAACTCACTTTCTAACTAGGTTATTGTAATTCCTTGTTAGTCTATTTTTCTCGTTTATTCCCAACGTTATTGTATTATAAGAATTTGTATTTTCGGGGTGTTACAAGTCCACCCCCCTTAAAAAGGGTTTCGTCCTCGAAACCAGAGTACATACCGAATAATGTAGGGTAGAGACGTCGCATCTCCTCTTCGGACTCCCATGTAGTGTCCGAACCTTTCCTATGCTCCCACTTGATCTTGACTTGATCGATTTGTTTATTTCGCAAGTGCTTAACCTTTCGATCTAAAATCTCTATTGGCCTTACCGCATAATTCAGGCGATCATCCACCTCGATGTCGTCGTAATGGATATAAGCTGTTTCCTCTGCCATACATTTTCGTAGCTGCGATACATGAAACATACCATGTATTCCACTCAACTCTTCCGGTAGCTCGAGGCGATAGGCTACCTTACCAACCCGTTCGATGATTTTAAATGGCCTGATAAACCTCGGGCTTAGTTTCCCTCTTTTTCTGAATCTGATAACTCCATTCCATGGGGAAACCTTTAACATAACCATGTCGCCTATCTGAAATTCAATCGGTCTTCGTCTTTTATCGGCGTAAGACTTTTGCCTATCTTGGGCTGCTTTCAAATGGGCTCGCACCACTTCAATTTTCTCGTTAGTGGCCTAAACTATATCCTTATGTGCCAATTCACGCGGACCCACTTCACCCCAACACATCGGGGTTCTGCATTTTCTACCATATAACATCTCGTAAGGTGCCATGCCGATACTCGAATGATAACTATTGTTATACGAAAATTCAGCCAAAGGTAGATAAACATCCCAACTTCCACCGAAGTCGATGATACATGCCCGTAAAATATCCTCTAGCGTCTGTATTGTTCTTTCACTCTTCCCATCCGTCTGAGGATGGTAGGCGGTGCTATTGAAGAGTTTCGTTCCCATTTGTTCTTGAAAATCTCGCCAAAAATTTGAAGTTAACCGGGTATCTCTATCCGACACAATGGATACCGGTACTCCGTGGCGTGCCACTATTTCGCTTGTATATACTTCGGACATCTTTTCCGAAGTATATGTTTTGCGTATAGAAATAAAATGTGCACTCTTTGTCAATCTATCCACAATCACCCATATAGCATCGAATCCCCGAATCGTTTTAGGTAGTTTGGTCAATAGGTCCATAGTGATATGTTCCCATTTCCAAACCGGGATCTCCAGAGGTTGCAGTTTTCCATATGGTTTCTGGTGTTCCGCTTTGACTTGTAAACAAGTCAAGCACTTTTCCACGTATTTTACTACATCCCTCTTCATTCCGGGCCACCAATAATTTTGTTTCAGATCATTGTACATCTTGGTCGCACCCGGATGAATAGAATATCGGGATTTATGAGCTTCATCAAGTAGAAGCGTCTTAACCCCACAAGAATTTGGAACCCATACTCTCCCGGATCGGGTCTTCAGCCCGTTCTTTTCATCCGACAAATCTTTTAACTGTCCGATTATTCTTTCTTTCTTCCAGTTCTCCTCTTTCACTGCTTCTACTTGCGCTTCTCGGATACGTTCAATTATACCCGAGGTCACGACAAGCTGCATCGACCTTACTCGTAACGGGACATAATCCGCTTTTCTGCTCAGGGCGTCCGCCACCACATTTGCCTTTCCGGGGTGGTAATGTATTTCGCAGTCGAAATCCTTCACCGTTTCTAACCATCGTCTCTGGCGCATGTTTAACTCCTTCTGATCGAAGAAGTATTTTAAGCTCTTGTGATCGGTGAATATGGTGCACTTTACCCCATATAAATAGTGCCTCCATATTTTTAACGTAAACACCACCGCAACTAATTCGAAATCATGCGTGGGATATTTCTTTTCATGTACTTTCAATTGCCTCGAGGCATAAGCTATAACTTTACCCCGTTGCATCAGAACGCATCCAAGCCCCGATAGTGAAGCATCCGAATAAACCACCAAATCTTCGACTCCATCCGGCAATGTCAATACCGGAGCTTGAGTTAACTTCTCTTTTAGCGTCTGAAACGCCCTTTCTTGTTCAACACTCCAAATGAACTTCTCTTCCTTCCGGGTTGAAATCTTGAATGAATCTCCTATAATACCCCGCAAGCCCTAAGAAGCTTCTAATTTCCGAAGGGTTCTTCGGGGAACTCCATTTCGACACGGCCTCGATCTTTGACGGATCTACCAATATTCCATCGGCACTTATGATGTGGCCGAGGAATTGCACCTCTCGTAACCAAAAGGCGCACTTAGAGAATTTCGCATACAACCCTTCTCGTCTAAGTGTCTCTAACACCTCTTGTAAGTGGCGTGCATGTTCTGATTCATTTTTTGAGTATACCAGAATATCGTCAATAAACACAATTACCGTTTTATCCAACATCGGCTTGCAAACCCGGTTCATGAGGTCCATGAAAGCCGCGGGTGCATTTGTCAGTCCGAATGAAATCACGAGGATCTCGTAATGTCCGTATCTCGTGCGGAAAGCCGTCTTCGGTACATCCTCCTCCTTGACTCTTAGTTGGTGATACCCCGATCTAAGGTCAATTTTTGAAAACCAGTTTGCACCTTGTAATTGGTCGAATAGATCGTCTATTCTCGGAAGCGGGTATCGATTCTTTACCGTAAGTTTATTCAACTCCCGGTAATCGATACACATGAGCATGCTTCCGTCCTTCTTTTTCACGAATAGCACGGGAGCGCCCCACGGAGACACACTCGGCCTTATGAATCCTTTATCAAGCAAGTCTTGAATTTGCAACATTAATTCTTGTAATTCCGACGGTGCTAGTCGGTATGGTGCTTTTGCTACGGGTTTCGCGCCCGGAACTAATTCAATTCCGAACTCTACCTCCCGCTCGGGCGGCATTCCCGGTAAATCATCCGGAAATACATCTTCAAAGTGACGTACTACTGGCACATCTCCAATCTTCGGTAATTCTTTCTCGGGCTCGTTCGCGTATATCATAAATGCTTTACATCCATGCCTCATGAGCTTGCGAGCTTTTATCATCGAGCATATTATAGGATTGCCTCCTTTTTCGCCATAGATTGTGACGTGTTTCCCGCTCGGAGATGTTAGCTTTATCTCCTTACGAAAACACACGACCTTTGCGTGGTGCTGAGATAGCCAATCCATCCCAACGACTACTTGAAACTCCCCCATTGACATCGGGATTAGGTCTATCAAGTATTCTTCATCATCGATGCTTAATTTGCAGCCTCGACAAATATCACAAACTATAAAAATTTTGTTGTCCCCTATTTCAACTTCTAAGGGCACATATAATTTCGTCAATACAAATGAAGGATGTCGAATAAACCCATGCGAAATGAAGGATTTATTCGCACCCGTATCAAACAATACACGTGCCGGAATTGAGTTAATTGTGAATATACCTGAGACCACATCGGGTTCTGTCTTTGCTTCAACTGCTGTAAGTTGGAAGGACCTAGCTTTCGCCTTTGGAGCTTCCGTTGGAGATTCTTTAGTGTCTCTTTTTCCAACCAATTATGGGCATTCAGACTTTTTGTGGCTGGGCTGATAACATTTATAGCAAACGGAAACCTTTCCGTGACATAACGATGTGGTGTGTCTCGTCTTCCCACATACCGGACACGGCTTGTTTTTGAAGCGGCACTCACCCTTGTGCCCCTTTCCACACACCTTGCAACTTGGTGACCCGCCTTTAGCATCTACTTTCTTTCCCGATTCCACAGTTCGAGCTTTCTTTGTAGGGATTGGATTCACATCCTGTGCCCTTCGTTCACCCCTTTCAACTTGTTTCTTCAATTCAATTTCCCGTTCCCGAGCAACGTTTATGATCTCGGTAAAGGTCTCGTATTTTGAAGGAGTCATAAACTCCCTATACTCGGCGCTCAACATGTTATAGTAGTAGTATATCTTCTGTTCTTCATTCGTCACCAATTCATTGCAAAACTTCATCTTATCCATAAATGTCGCCGTGATCTTGTCTATGGTCTCGCCCTTGTGTCTAAGTTGCATGAACTCTTCCTTGATTCTATTAATGACCGCCTTGGGACTATGATGTTTAAGAAACGGCGTCTTAAACTCCTCCCATGTCATGGCCCTCGCCGCTTCGGCTCCAATTTCCTTCTTTTTAGTTTCCCACCAATCTTTGGCTTGACCCCTCAACTGACCCGTTCCGTAAGCAACAAAGTCACTTTCGTCACAATGGGTCCTTTCAAACACTCCTTCAACATCGCTTAACCATCTCTGGCATATTATCGGGTCAACCTCCCCGTTGTAGATTGGCGGTTTACACGCCATAAACTCTTTGTACGAACATCCCTTACGTTCTCCCGATTTCTCTTTCATAAGGTTGACACTATCTTCCAACATTTTGACTCGTTCTTCGACAAGTGACAACACCATGTTTTGATTTTTTTCTATAAACCCGGATAGACTACCTTCAATTGCCTTCCCCACTTCTTCGGCAATTATCTCTTTCATTTGTTCGGTGCTTGTCGGCACCGGATCATTATCGTTTCCTTTCGACATCTTGAAACTAAAATGTTTACATTAAACATTTCATTTATAACATAGCTTTATTTGCTTTGGTTTAGCCAAGTTCATAACTTGCTTTAACCGTTCGCTTTTGGTGCACTTTCCGGGTTTGAGTGTGTTAACACGCTCTTCCCATGCACATTAATTTGCATCTCGTTTCTCACATAAGATAGGATCTACTAAATAATTAATTAATTCTTACCGGACGATCGATCAAGCTTGAACCGAACACTTTGTTGACAACCTTAAGCTCTGATTACCAACTTGTTACACTCGTCTTTTAATTTATAAGAAACGCCGTATAAAAAAAAGAAACTTTATAACTAACAAAACTTAGTTAGTAAACTAAGTTACACTTCATCATAGTATTTAACAAAATAAAATAACTGTTTTCAAACATACATCATTTAGTAGTGTCTACAAAACTACATAGTTTAACTAGATCAGATTAGGGCGGAAGCTTCCAAAAGTTTGTGTTCGGTTCTTGAAGCATCAACTTGATCGTCATCCACATACTTGTAATACCTAGAAACTGGAAATTTTGACAAATATTAGTATTAGAATTCTTAGAAAATTTGTAAAATCGAACTACGCTCAAAACGGATTCGATTATCTAAGTCATACAAAATTCAGCAATTTTGATAGGGCTCTACCGTAACTTACGGTAGCCACCGTAAGTTACGGTAGCCGCTGGAAATTCTGGTCTGCCGTAAGGCAGTAGAAAGCTGCCGTAACACTTTAATCATTTTTTTAAAACTAGTTTGCACCTTGTAATTGGTCGAATAGATCGTCTATTCTCGGAAGCGGGTATCGATTCTTTACCGTAAGTTTATTCAACTCCCGGTAATCGATACACATGCGCATGCTGCCGTCCTTCGTTTTCACGAATAGCACGGGAGCGCCCCAAGGAGACACACTCGGCCTTATGAATCCTTTATTAAGCAAGTCATGAATTTGCGACATTAATTCTTGTAATTCCGACGGTGCGAGTCGGTATGGTGCTTTTGCTACGGGTTTCGCGCCCGGAACTAATTCAATTCCGAACTCTACCTCCCGCTCGGGCGGCATTCCCGGTAAATCATCCAGAAATACATCTTCAAAGTCACGTACTACTGGCACATCTCCAATCTTCGGTAATTCTTTCTCGGGCTCGTTCGCGTATATCATAAATGCTTTACATCCATGCCTCATGAGCTTGCGAGCTTTTATCATCGAGCATATTATAGGATTACCTCCTTTTTCGCCATAGATTGTGACGTGTTTCCCGCTCGGAGATGTTAGCTTTATCTCCTTACGAAAACACACGACCTTTGCGTGGTGCTGAGATAGCCAATCCATCCCAACGACTACTTGAAACTGCCCCATTGACATCGGGATTAGGTCTATCAAGTATTCTTCATCATCGATGCTTAATTTGCAGCCTCGACAAAATATCACAAACTATAAAACTTTTGTTGTCCCCTATTTCAACTTCTAAGGGCACATATAATTTCGTCAATACAAATGAAGGATGTCGAATAAATCCATGCGAAATGAAGGATTTATTCGCACCTGTATCAAACAATACACGTGCCGGAATTGAGTTAATTGTCAATATACCTGAGACCACATCGGGTTCTGTCTTTGCTTCAACTGCTGTAAGTTGGAAGGACCTAGCTTTCACCTTTGGAGCTTCCGTTGGAGATTCTTTAGTGTCTCTTTTTCCAACCAATTATGGGCATTCAGACTTTTTGTGGCCGGGCTGATAACATTTATAGCAAACGGAAACCTTTCCGGGACATAACGATGCGGTGTGTCCCGTCTTCCCACATACCGGACACGGCTTGTCTTTGAAGCGACACTCACCCTTGTGCCCCTTTCCACACACCTTGCAACTTGGCGACCCGCCTTTAGCATCTACTTTCTTTCCCGATTCCACAGTTCGAGCTTTCTTTGTAGGGCTTGGATTCACATCCTGTGCCCTTCGTTCACCCCTTTCAACTTGTTTCTTCAATTCAATTTCCCATTCCCGAGCAACGTTTATGATCTCGGTAAGGGTCTCTTATTTTGAAGGAGTCATAAACTCCCTATACTCGGCGCTCAACATGTTATAGTAGTAGTATATCTTCTGTTCTTCATTCGTCACCAATTCATTGCAAAACTTCATCTTATCCATAAACGTCGCCGTGATCTTGTCTATGGTCTCGCCCTTGTGTCTAAGCTGCATGAACTCTTTCTTGATTCTATTAATGACCGCCTTGGGACTATGCTGTTTAAGAAACGGCGTCTTAAACTCCTCCCAAGTCATGGCCCTCGTCGCTTCGGCTCCTATTTCCTTCTTTTTATTGTCCCACCAATCTTTGGCTTGACCCCTCAACTGACCCGTTCCGTAAGCAACAAAGTCACTTTCGTCACAATGGGTCCTTTCAAACACTCCTTCGACATTGCTTAATCATCTCTGGCATATTATCGGGTCAACCTCCCCGTTGTAGATTGGCGGTTTACATGCCATAAACTCTTTGTACGAGCATCCCTTACGTTCTCCCGATTTCTCTTTCATAAGGTTGACACTATCTTCCAACCTTTTGACTCGTTCTTCGACAAGTGACAACACCGTGTTTTGAATTTTTTCTATAAACCCGGATAGACTACCTTCAATTGCCTTCCCCACTTCTTCGGCAATTATCTCTTTCATTTGTTCGGTGCTTGTCGGCACCAGATCATTATCGTTTCCTTTCGAAATCTTGAAACTGAAATGTTTACATGGACGGGATACCTCTTCCTTATGAGAAGACAAAATTCTCGGATTCCTTATTTTCAACACCCACCCTCCCATCACCAGTTTGCGTGTTTAGTAATTCGCTACCCATCACTCGGGCTCAAAATCTACAAGTAAGGTACTACCGTTATCCAATTCATACCTTCTCTTAATGACCCATTTAGTTTACCCTTATGGGGTTCATCATTTAAGCAAACCGAAATGCTAAATTCTCGTATTTTAATATATCTATTATTAACATTAACAAAAGACTAAATAACCATATAACGAAGCATTAGCCTCGCATTAATTGATTATTCGACCCGTTTGGCTCATCTATGGAATCCACCATTATAATGACTACCAAACGGCTCTTAACCGAATCTTAACCTATTAATTTAAGTAACGAACATGATCGCTACAATCAACGCAACTTCTATTTTACATTGTATCCATACATAATTTAATAACAATTCACTTAATGTAATGGGTCAAGTTACATACCTTCAAAGCACGCCCTTCAAACGCAAGTCGCCACCGGCTTGTCCACTCGACGCTCCGGTATCTTTTCCTATAGAGTTCAATCATTATACATTTAGAACTCCTTTTAAATCATATGTCGCATAATTTTCCTAAACATCACAATTATGCGTTTTAACTTTAAATTTCAGTTTCGAGCCTTTTTTGAGGCATTTCTACGAACTCTTTACGGGCAAGATTTTACATGATTATATAACAAGTCCCTAACTTATCATTTAGCCCGAATTTACATCAATCAACCTTTCATATATAAAATTTAACTTTCATATTTCAGTAATCTCTTTCTATGAACCATATTACACTAGAATAATGCTAAAAACACTAGTGTTTATCAATTTCTCACCAAAACCCATGAATCACCTTCAATGTGTTCATGAAATTTCCAGAATTTAGACATGATTTCACATGTTGTTGTCTAGGTTTTACTCCTGGACACTATATCATCCCTATTCTATCCAAATAACAAACATGCATCATCAAATTTCGGATTTCCCAAATTCATGAAAATTTCAAGTAGAGAATTTTCATCAAATTTTACATACCTTATAATCGTCTTGCAATGAGGATCACTAATCTCGGCTCGGATTTTGTTTTGGATCAGATTTGAACCTTCAATTTATGAGTTTTGTGATGAACTAGGGCTTTAGGGAAGCTGGGGATCGCCCCCTGCTCTGGTCGATCTCAACAACACACAAACAAGTGTGTTTCAGTTTAATTTATTTTGTTTTATTAATATTAGTTCTCATTTAGACACTTTTGGCCCTCCAACTTTCATTCTTTATTTGTTTTAACTCTTTAACTACTCACAACTCACTTTCTAACTAGGTTATTGTAATTCCTAGTTAGTCTATTTTTCTCGTTTATTCCCAACGTTATTGTATTATAAGAATTTGTATTTTCGGGGTGTTACAATGTTTCAACGATTCCTGGGTTCGAAACCGACGAAGACAACGAAGAATGATTGTTTTTTATTTAAGAATGATTGTTTTTTATTTTGATAATTATTATGTATGTTTATGTAGTTTTTAATGGTTATAAATATATATATATATATATATATATATATATATTAAAAAAAATTGATGTGGCTTGGCCACGCCAGCCCAGCCATGCCCACCATACCCCCTACAACTTCGGTTTTTGTATTGAGTTCTTCAAGTTCCACGTGTCAACCCATGCCCCAAAGGAGAATTGCGTATGCCCCTAGCCAAAGCCAAAAAATCGATCAAGATTCGATTTTGTAATCTTCGTTTTATGTTGAATTTCCTCTACCTCGTTAAGAGAAAAAATAGATGAAGTTAACCTAGTGGACTAAAATGGTAATAATGAAACCTTTTTGGATGATTGGATCTACTGGCGAAAAATAAAACCTTTGTACTAAACTTGCAAAATGGCCAAAACCACAAAGACTAAAATAACATTTAACTCAAAAAAAAATATATATATATAAACATTGCCACACTATGGTTAAAAACCATATTATCTTTCCTTTTTACTATTACCTACATATACATTTACAAGGTCAAGGAATAGTGCCAGGCAGCTTGCCTGACACTTCCCTATTGGACCAACCTATTTTTTATTTAATTTTATTTCTAGTTTAAAATTACGCTTTCGTCCTTCGTTTAAAATTACGTTTTTGCCCTAGCTCAAAATTACGCTTTTGCTCCCGGTTAAAAAACTCATTTTTAATTTTGTTTCCAGTTTAAAATTACGGTTTCGCCCTCAGCTCAAAATTACGCTTCTGCCCTCAGTTCAAAATTACGTTTGCCTGACACTTTCCTGTTAGACCAACCCATTTTTATTTTAATTTTATTCCCAGTTTAAAATTACGCTTTCGTCCTTCGTTTAAATTACATTTTTGCCCCCAGCTCAAAATAAAATTATAATTTTGCCCCTAGCTCAAAATTACGCTTTTGCCATCGGTTCAAAAACTCATTTTTAATTTTGTTTCTAGTTTAAAATTATGGTTTCGCCTTCCGTTGAAAATTATGTTTTTGCCCCCCAGTTCAAAATAAAATGTTGTTTTCTCCTCTAGCTCAAAATTACGATTCTGCCCTCAGCTCAAAATTACGTTTTTTTCTCACAGTTCAAAATAAAATTATTTTCCCCTAGCTCAAAATTATGATTTTGCTCTCAGTTTAAAATTATGATTTCGCCTCCGGTTCAAAATATAATTACGATTTTACTCTCTGTGCAGACATAAATGTTATGAAAGAGAAATGTTCGGCCTATTGCCCCGCAACGCGGGCGGGGCAAAAACTAGTTTAATTATAAAACCAATCATAATCATATGCGAATAAATACCCAAATTTAAATAAGTATTGCTTAATAGATATGGACCTAGATCCCTGTGGGTTTGGGGCGGATGCGCCCCATATCTAAAAAACCAAAGACAAGCACTTAGCAGGGATCACATGCCACGTCAAGATTGTCATACATAGAGGAGATTCCAAGGACATTCTTGATAGTTATGTCTGGCCAACGACCTGTGGATCTCCTCCTTCCTTAGTCAACACTAGCGATTATTACCGAGGAGACCAAAAGGACATCATTGATAGTAACGTTTGGCCAATGACGTTTCGCGGATCTCTTCGCTCCTCAGTTACCACTAGCGATTATCACAGAGGAGACCACAAGGACATCATTTGTAACGACATCTAGGCAATGACGTTTTGTGGATCTCCTCTCTCATCAATCACCACTAGCGGTTATCATAACGGAGACCACAAGGACATCCTTGACAGTAACATCTGGCCAATGACGATACGTGAACGTTTGCACCCATTAACCGTTAGCACAAAGGGGACCACAAGGACATCCCTGATAACGACGTCTGGCCAATAATGTTTCGCGGATCTATACCCTCCTCTGCTACCACTGATGGTCAACACAAAGGTGACCACAAAGATATTCCGAAAGTGACGTCTCCTCCAATCTCTTCACTACCTTGGGTCCTTGGCTATAAATACACGACTTCTCTCTTTCAGGTGATCCATTCCATTCTCCCTATCCTCACTCACACGTTATACTTGTACTTAAGAAAAAAAACACGATTTATTTTCACATCGGAGGGTGGTTACGAGAACAGCCCCTATCTTCTCATTCTCGTAATGAGCCTAATAGTGGTTTTAGTTTTGTAGATCTAGCCATTCTTAGAACTTACGGCGATCAGAAGACTAACTCTAATCTTAACACCCGTTTAACTTAGTGTTTCTTTAATTGCGAATAAAATGTTTGTTATATATAGCTCTAAGTATTTACGTACTATAAATTTGCAACACCTTTATGCATTAAGGGGTTGTACACAATGAATAGGAGTGTTTAAAAAAAATTGATATTACACTTTTCTTCCAAACCTATTTGATTTTTCACTATTAACCCAAAAGTTTTCATCTTTTACTATTTAATCTTATAATTTTTTTACTTTCAACTTTTTATCCTATACTTTCCATATTTCGTAAACTAGAATTGAGACCCGCCGCAATGCGGCGGGGATTATTTAGTTATAACTAAGTCGATTTAGGACTCACGCGTTATGTTAAACCTGTCAAACGGGGAAAAAATAGACGATGTAAAAACGTTCACCCACACACGTACGTTGCGTGGTGTTAACTCGCAAAATTTAGAAGAAACGTAAAAACGTTAAAACAAAGACGCACGTTGCGATGTGTTAAGTCACAAAATTTAGAACCAAGCATAAAACGAAAAATTTGCGGAAAATGAAAACTATAAAGGACCAAAGTTGAAAGTAAAAAAAGTTGCGAGGATATATTGCAAAAGATAAAAAATTTTGGGTCAAAAGTAAAAAAAAAAAAACAAACAAATAGTTTTGGATTAAAAGTAATTTATGAAATATTTTTTGGTGAAAAGTAAAAAATCAACTTTTTTTGGAAAACCCCCAAAGCCAAGGTCACGACAACCATATGCATAACAATTTTTTCTTTAGAAAACCACCAAAGCACACCACGCGTTGCGACGGGACGTAAAACGGTGTCAAATAGTACTAATGTCACACAACCGTCATCGACCACCAACACTGACTCGACCTAGGATATGCGTGTTGCGACGAACCTGTCAAACATGAAAAAAGAGAGGTAAAAAACGTTGAACCACACATGCACGTTGCGTCGTGTTAACTTGCAAAATTTGAAATAAAACATAAAAAAGTTGAACCACACTTGTACGTTGCGTTGTATTAAGTCGAAAAATTTAGAACTATACGTAAAACGAAAATTTGCCAAAGATGAAAAGTGTAAGTGACAAAAGTTGTGAAGTTTAATTGCAAATAATGAAAAATTTTGGGTTAAAGTTAAAAAAACAAATTATGTAAGGTTAAAATTGTAAAAGCTAAAAATCTTTGAGTTAAAAGTAAAAAAATCAAGTTTAGTTTGGGTTAAAGTTAAAAAAATAAATTATGTAGGGTTAAAACTACAAAAGCTAAAAATCTTTGGGTTAAAAGTAAAAAATAAAGGTTTTTTTTTTTTTGAAAAACTCACAAAGCACAACGTACAAGTGGTTATGCACAAAAAACTTGCTTATTTATATATGGAATAATTTTTTTGTTTTGCGTTTCGTTCTAAATTTTGCGAGAAAACACGGTGCAACGTGCGTGTGTGGTTCAATGTTTTTACGTTTCGTTTAACGCTTCGTTCTAAATTTGCGAGTTAACACGACACAATGTACATGTATGGTTCAACGTTTTTACGTCGTTTATTTTTCCCGTTTAACAGGCTCATCGCAACGAGCGGGTACTAAGTCGACTTAGTTATCATTTTCTATATTTTACGTTACGGTCTAATTTTGTTAACAGTAATACGAACTGGTTGTTAGCGATGGTGTGACATTGGTACTATTTGAAATAGTTTTACGCCCCACCGCAACGCGGTGGGGCTTAATACTAGTTATATTTAATTATTTATACACGTTCAATACCTAACAAATTTCAAGTAAAGAACCGTAAGTAAAAAAACAAATTTTAAGTAAAGATCATATGCATGGTTAATCAAATACACTAAGAGAAAAATATGAATGGTTAGACGTTTCCATAAACTCACTTATTTTGAAAGACGAGTGTAGTTTATTTCAGATAATAAACTTACTATTTTAAATTTATTTTATCGCTGATTTCGTGATTTCATATTAAATGATGAAATTTGATTGAGATTGACCTTTAATTTGGGATCTTGAGATGGGGATTGGATGGATGTAGCTGTCATTGAAGCTTTTTTGGTGAAGAATCTATACTATGTATAATAAGAGATTATGAGCTGATGTAAATATGTCTATGTGTCACTTCTAAGGTATGCCACATGTCAATGATGATGTCATAATTCCGGTTTACAATTTACAACCACAAATAATCTATAAATCAGATATATTTATTTTTATTAGAATTAATTAGTGGTTTTTTAGACGGGCCAATTTAAAATTCAAAATTTAAACAACTAATCCATAAAAACCTCTCTCTAAAATTTAAAATTAGAGCTTCACTTTTAGAAATCAATCCATTTCTCTCTGATGGAGTTAGTTCTCCTGTTCACTCCACCCTCTCTGCTTCTCTACCGCAACCCCTCAACGCCGCCGTGCTCCGCCGCTGCCGGCATCTGATTGCCGTATTTATAGCCGTAAACTTATCATCGATTCAGGTCACAATGTCATCTACGACCCGTGATTTTCAACTACTCAAAACAAAAACAACAAGATTGATTATCGTTCTCTAGGGTTTTCATTCTTCCAATCATTTTAATGGCTAAATTTTCAATATCTTTTGCAGGTGTCTTCTTTATTCTTTGGTTCAACCCATGTGCACAACTCACTATCACTTATTCTTTTCATTTGTGGATTTCTGCCTTTGACATAGGTACGTAGAACTAATTTTCTTGCAATTTGATTATAATATGTTCGATAATTACATTATCTGTTTGTGGTTTCTCTTCATATGTTTGCTTTAGACTTAGTTTTAAGGACGAGCACAAGCTCAAAAACACCTAAATTTATAACTACTAAATTTAGTGAAGTGGATGTTGATTTATAATTTTAATTAACCAGGTGGATACGATAAGGAAGACAAAGCAGCTAGAGCTTATGAATTAGCAGCCCTCAAGTATTGGGGTCCCACCACCACCACAAACTATCCGGTAGTAATCTTTATCTTATATGACCTGAATTAATTGAAAGTAAGGATGGGCTTGCTAAAAGTTTATACACCGACTCTGATCATATTTTATATAAATTTGGATGATTTAGGTTTGCAACTATGAGAAAGAGCTTGAAGAAATGAACAACATGACTAGGCAAGAATTTGTTGCTTCACTTAGAAGGTATATATAAGTTGTGTCGGTTTCACTTTGTGAATTAAGTGCAATTGTGAGTGCAGTAGGTTATATATAGATAGTGTCTAATTAACCTTTAAATTTGTAGGAAAAGCAGTGGTTTTTGTAGAGTAGCCTCAATTTATAGAGGTGTGACAAGGTAACAAATGTTAGTTATCATATAACCGGATGTTCACCGTCTAGTTCGCCAAGTTTTTGTCAAAAATATGGATTAAACTGCTAATAATGGTTTTAGATTAAGAAAACCGAACCGACCAGGTTGGTAATTGGTTGGGCTGCCAGTCACTATCACAATGCAGTATACTCTCATTTTAATGGCTAAATTTTCAATATCTTTTGCAGGTGTCCTCTTTATTCTTTGGTTCAACCCTAGTGCACAACTCACTATCACTTATTCTTTTCATTTGTGGATTTCTGCCTTTGACATAGGTACGTAGAACTAATTTTCTTGCAATTTGATTATAATATGTTCGATAATTACATTATCTGTTTGTGGTTTCTCTTCATATGTTTGCTTTAGACTTAGTTTTAAGGACGAGCACAAGCTCAAAAACACCTAAATTTATAACTACTAAATTCCATAAACAAGTGTATATTTTCTACTTTATTTAATTTTTCTGCAGCTTCTATTTGTCTTGGTATACCGAATTACATTGTTGGAATTGAACCTTAACAGAGGAACAGTCGATTAAGGCCAAAACCGGTTCAGAGCAGTGGAACCAGAATAATCAGTTGTTAGGCTTCAGACTTTCCCCTTGACAGTGGTTCAAACAACTGCTGATCTATAATTCTGATTTGTTTTATCCACTGCTTAGCACAACAGCTGATGTGAAGACTAAAAGAATGCCAAATACTAAGTACTGCTCTTCGAACTATTGCCTTCAGTCAAGCATTGCTGAGAAGACCAAAGCCCTGCTTGGAATAAAGCAGTGGAATAAAGAAACAGTTGTTTACTTTGTCTTATTGTAAAAGGATCAGTTGTTAGATAACAATGGATGTATAGATCAGTACTTAGAGTTAGTTAGTTGTTAGATGTCACGTTCATGGTGACGTCAGCCAAGATGCTTCAGTGGTTTGACATGCTCTATAAATGGACCAGTACTCTGTACTGTTTCACTTGATGGACTGACTGTGTTTATCTCCTCTGATCCAATCCTTTCTTCTTGTGTGATCGACCAAGTAGCATCAGGCTCAGGGGAAGTTTTAGTTTGTAAGCATGCAATGTAATCTTTTGATTTGATTACAAATCTTTCGATTAATGAAAAGCATGTGTTTATCAAAACTATTTTCCTCCTTGATTGTGTTTACAAAGTTTGTGTTCATTTCCGCTGCATAAATCATTGAATCATATTCATTCATTGTTTATCTATTACAAAAAAACACAATCAATTTAACAATCAATTCATCTATTACAAAAAACACAATCATGACGACATCTGAGCAGCAGATGTACAAAACATATGTTAAAGCTCATCCACTGATATACCAACAGTTGCTGATCAAATTAAACTTCAAATCCACTAAAAGACAGAAAGTTGGGTAGTGTCATATAAGAGGAGCTTCAACAGTTCAGGGAAAACAAGTTTGATAACTTGCACACTTACCAAAGGATGAGAATCTTTTGGGCAAAAAGTGGACCCTCAAAAACATTGTATATGTTGGAGTATAGTTGTCAAGATTTATACTCATCAAACTAAGCACAAACAGCAGATGTTTCCACAACCACTGTTTTGAAGAAGACTGTGTTGCTGCTGCATATTGAGAAAATCAAAGTCTGTCGTAACCACTGATTGGTTCAAACATCTGTTGGTTTGTAGCTATCCAGTGTTGAAAGTCAACCTCTGTTCCATCATTTTCATTGTTTTCCACTGTTACCAAACTTCAGTGCTTTAAACCACTGACACAGCTATCCACTGATAGTTAAAGTCACCCACTGTCCTCATTTTCATTTGTAATCCACTGATATTCATCCATTAGTGGTTTCCTTAACAACTGTCTTCCATTATCATTTATTTGATCAGAGGTTGGCATATGGTCAGTTCTTATCCGTCAGATCTTTGTAACCGTTGCCACGTCAGCAATCACCTTTTTCCCTATAAAACCCTGATCAAAAACCCCAAACAGGGGTTTTACTGTCGATTCGAATTCACAAAAAAACTGTTCTCAAAGCAGTTTCCATCTTCTTATCTCAAATTCATTCTTCGATTTTCTTCATCAAAATGACGAAATCAAAATCAAAATCATCATCATCTTCCAAAGAGGTCGCTCAAACGGCCGCTGAAACCATTGAAATACCATACAAATCCCCTCACAACTACTTGGGTCTACTCACAAAACCCACCAACAATCACACCTTCGATTCAATCATCGACATCATGGCAGCATCAAAGTATAAAACTTTGCTTACAGCAGATGCTCCAATTTACCAACAAACCCAGAGAGAATTTTGGAAAAACGCTACCCTCGAAAAACAAGGCGAGACCGTCACTGCCATTAATTCTTCCATACAGGGTAAAGCGATTCAAATTACTCCACAATCCATCTCAGAAGTCTTTAAACTCGATGATCAGAAAGGTAAAACTTCTTTTCTTAAAAGCGAGTTGAAAACTGATTTTCTGGAAAGGGGGTATGCAGATCAAATAAAAAAGGATACCTTAGAAAAAGGTTTCTTCCCCTCTGCAACTAGGTTTTTATTTCATACTCTTTTGACATGTGTTTCAAATAAAACAACTGCTTTTAACGAAATACCATTAAAGATCCAATGCCTAGCTTATGCCATTCTACATAATGAAAATTATAACTATTCCCAGGAAATCTTTCATGATTTGGTGAAAAATGTTGATAGCAAAGCATTTCTACTTTTTCCAAGGTTTCTAAGCTACTATTTCAAAGAAAAATTTGGAAAAGAAAATGAAAATTTACTCAAACAAGGTGCTTATTTTAAAATAAGTGGTTTAACCACTGAAACATTCTCTAGAATGATGGCACCTACAAAAACAAAAGCAGAGGTGCCTCAGCAGAATTCAGCAGAAAACACTGCTCCTCAGGCATCTACTGTTGAGCCCACTGCTCCAGGTGATCATAGTAGCACAACCACTGCTATGAAACCCACACCTGTAATCACCAAAAAGAAATCATACAAAAAGCCCACCAAACCCAAAGTAAAGGCAACTCTGGAAGATGAGATCCCAGAGCAACTGCCAGTGACAACACAAATGTCACAAAAAACCACTGCTGCTACTTCCTCACAGCAGATGGTAGAAAGATCTCCACCCTTACCTCAAACTCCTCCTGCATCCTCACAAAAGGATCAGGTTGTAAACACAGGGACTCCACATTATGAAGCTCTGGATCCACTCAGATCCATCTTCCACAGTCCTGATCCCAAGGACATGTCTCTTTCAACACCCTTATCCTCACCTCTCACATTACCACAATCCATAATACCTTTGTTGCATGCAGTTGATATAGCTCAGACACAAACCAGTTCCTCTCAATCACCTATCACTGAGAGCATACTCCTACAAGTGACTGGGTCTGATGATTATACCTCTGCTATCCCAGCAACAACTGAGGAGGTTACACTGCAGGAGTTACAAGTAATTCCTGTCAGTAATTCAAGTGAAGCAGCCACTACAAATGTTGAACCCACTGGTTTACATTTGGACAGTGGTTACATCTATAAGACTTCCTTGAAGGCAATTCCTTCTATAGCACCTCTGATAACCACCAGTGAGTATGTTAAAACTACTGGCAACATTGAAGGGCTATCAAGTGTTGAAGGAAGAAGACCCCAGAACCAAGAACAAGGGGCATCAATGAATGATTTCTGGGACTCAGTTCCAAAGTCACACATTGATATAACCACTGCTGGTGGGAAATCAGATGATCCCATTAAAGTTGGTGATGATTTAAAATATCAGGAATTGACGGCCAGAGTTGAAAATCTTGAAACAACAGTTGCTGAAATAAAGGATATGGTGTAACAGCTGTTAAAAGCTCAAAAAGCACAATCCACTGCTGTTCCAGCTCAAGCACCTGCACAACCTGCACCTGCTGCAAATGAGCTATGGAGTGTTTTCCACCCCCTGCTTGAAAAACAAAAACAAATGGCTGATCAGCAGCATGCAATACATGTACAAATGCTGACAAACATGGTGGAGTCAAGGTTCAAAGATACTCAAGCAGACATCAAGGCTATAATGGCCAGCATCCAGAACACCACTGGCAAAGCTCCTCCCACTGTACTATTCATTGATAACCCCCTTCCAGATAATGCCAAAAAGGGGGAGAAAATCAAGCAGTGGAGGAAGAAGGGAATAGAAGATGGCCTTTATGTTGAACCAGAAAAAGAAAAGCAGATTTCAAAAACTGCTAGCTAAACAGCTGCCATCTCTTCAACACACACCACTATAACACACACTACAACCACTGCTCTACCTCCACCTAAAATCACCTCACCACCAAAAGTCATCACTTCAACTACATCACCAGCCATCAAATCAACCCCTGCTCAAAAGTAGAAGACATGTACTGACACATCAGTAGTTGTAATGACAACAGAGGTTGAAACACCTGTTGTTTCAACAGCTGTTTGCCAGTCATCCACCACTGCTCTCATCAATGTCACATCACCACCATCACTTCCTGCGAAAAAGCAGAAGACATCAGATGTTACAACATCTATTGTAATGACAACAGTAGTTGAAACACCAGTTGTTTCAACAACTGTCAGTCAGCCACAATCCACCACTACCCTCACTTCACTTCAAGCCATCTTTACTTCAATTAATAAATCACCCAAAAGCACTCCTTCACTAGAGAAAAGTTACACCAGAAAAAGAAAAACAACTCAGGAAACTGATGACAAATATGATCCTAATGCTGCAAAATATCCACTGGAACTGGAAGCTATAAAAAATGAGATGAGACAATTCTACACTGTGGATGACCCTTCGAAAAGAAGATTTCCTTCTCTCATAGGCTTCATAGTCCCAGAAAATATGGATGAATATCTCGAGCTCAAAGCAAGGCAGGCTAAGATAAGAGCCAAACTTGAATGCAAAGATCAAGGTGATGAAGCCATTTCAGAAAGAATGGAATTCTTCCTCACCAAAGTCAAACAGATGGAAGACTATGCACGAGATCTGAGCAAAGAAATGTCAAACTTACCACCTGAAGCAGATCTACGAAAAGAAATGAGAAAAGAATATGTTGCATACATCATGAAAGAAAAATTCTATCCAGCTGAAGAAAAACAATTCGAAGAATGGCCAATAGTTGCATTAAAGCATGAGGCAAACATAATTGAAAGAATTAAAAATGATCCAAGCAAGAAGAGGACAGCTCCAAACTGGAACAAATACAAAAAGCTCATAGCTGAGCTTACATCTGAGTACAAAAGAAAGAAGCAGGAGCTGGTGGATGCAAAGGTGGATACTGCCAATGCCATAGCAAAATGGACTAAGCAGCAAACAGATGAGGCTTATGAAAGGCTTAAGAAAAGGAGGATGACAGTTTCTGACACTCCAAACAAGCCTGACTACAAAAAGCCAAAGCAGCAGATCAAAACTTCTGAATCACTGATCACCTCTACAGATACCTCTGTCACTGTGATTGACCAAGAAAAAAGTAAACAACTGACTGTTGCAGAAGAAAAGGAAAAGGAAGCTGAGTATTTTGAAGAAGCCATCAAGAAAATGGCTTTAGATAAAGATAGATCAGCAAAGCTTCAAGGCCTTGCCAAAAAGGTTTTGAACAAACCATCATCACCAAACACATCAGCAGATATATCAGACATTGAGCTAGATCAACAAAAGAGACAAGAGCAGATTGACAAAGAAGTTGCAGAAGACATAGCTGCAGCAAATGAAGTCATAGACAAGGCTTTCAAACAAATGTCTGAAAATTCTGAGCTAGCAAAAGCTCAGGATACTGCTTTACAAGGCCAAATTCTCCCAACTCATCAGTAAATAAACCTCTCCCAAGAAACCCATTGGGTTCAAAAATACTAAAATGGCTCTCTGATCAAAAGACCCATGTATTGACCCTGATCAGATCCAATGGTGAAATGAAGTACATATCAAGGAAACAAGCACTGACCCTTGGTGTTGAAGATCTACAAGATCTCTTTGAACTTTCATTGTGCAGGGATGAGGATGACTCAAGTTCCAAAGATTTTGAAGCAGAATTTAAAAGACAAGCTAGGGAACTTCTGATGAGAGAATAAAGATCCAAAATAACGAAGAGTTTTGGCATTATCTGTTCCAGGGGGAGATTGTTGGAATTGAACCCTACCAGAGGAACAGATAATGAAAGCCAAAACTGGGTCACAACAGTGGATTAACAATAAGCAGTAGTTTACAACAGGCTTTCCCCTTGAAAGTACTTATAACATCTGATACCCTCCATCCACTGTCCACATACAACTGCTGCTGCCCTTTAAACTGCTGATACAGCCCTGAAGAAGGAAACACTGCTGGTTAAATCTACTGATGCTAAAAGATTGCCCACTCAAAGACTGATCAACTTTGAGGAAAGCACCGTTGAAAGAAGAAAGCAGTAGTTCAGTGTTTTACTTGTATTGTATAGAATCAGTGGTTAGGATTAGCATGGTTTGTATAAGAACAGTGTTTACAGGTTGTTAGACGTCGCTTTCATGGTGACGTCAGCTGAGATGCCTCAGTGGTTTGGCTTGTCTATTTTCCTCCTTGATGGTGTTTATAAAGTTTGTGTTCATTTCCGCTGCATAAATCATCGAATCATATTCATTAATTGTTCATCTATTACAAAAAACACAATCAATTTAACAATCAATTCATCTATTACAAAAAAACACAATCATGACGACATCTGAGCAGCAGATGTACAAAACAGATGTTAAAGCTCATCCACTGATATACCAACAGTTGCTGATCAAATTAAACTTCAAATCCACTAAAAGACAGAAAGTTGGGTAGTGTCATATAAGAGGAGCTTCAACAGTTCAGGGAAAACAAGTTTGAAAACTTGCACACTTACCAAAGGATGAGAATCTTTTGGGCAAAAAGTGGACCCTCAAAAACATTGTATATGTTGGAGTATAGTTGTCAAGATTTATACTCATCAAACTAAGCACAAACAGCAGATGTTTCCACAACCACTGTTTTGAAGAAGACTGTGTTGCTGCTGCATATTGAGAAAATCAAAGTCTGTCGTAACCACTGATTGGTTCAAACATCTGTTGGTTTGTAGCTATCCAGTGTTGAAAGTCAACCTCTGTTCCATCATTTTCATTGTTTTCCACTGTTACCAAACTTCAGTGCTTTAAACCACTGACACAGCTATCCACTGATAGTTAAAGTTACCCACTGTCCTCATTTTCACTTGTAATCCACTGATATTCATCCATCAGTGGTTTCCTTAACAACAACTGTCTTCCATTATCCTTCATTTCATCAGAGGTTGGCATATGGTCAGTTCTTATCCGTCAGATCTGTGTAACCGTTGCCACGTCAGCAATTACCTTTTTCCCTATAAAACCCTGATCAAAAACCCCAAACAGGGGTTTTACTGTCGATTCGAATTCACAAAAAAACTGTTCTCAAAGCAGTTTCCATCTTCTTATCACAAATTCATTCTTCGATTTTCTTCATCAAAATGACGAAATCAAAGCCATCTGCAACATCCACTTCGAAATCATCTAAAAAGGCCTCTCAAAAGGCTACTACACCCATCGAAATCCCATACAAATCCCCTCACAATTATCTGGGTATTCTTACAAAACCAGGCAGCACCGATGTTTTCGATTCCATCATTGATACCATGACTGCATCAAAGTATAAAACTTTGTTAACAGCAGATGCTCCGATTTACCAGAAAACCCAGAGAGAATTTTGGGAAAATGCCACTCTTGACAAACAAGGAGAAGACATCATAGCCATTAATTCCTCCTTAATGGGTAAACCAGTCAAAATCACACCACACTCCATCTCGGAAGTCTTTGAACTCAATGATCAGCAAGGTAAAACTTCTTTTTCCAAAAATGAGTTAAAAACTGATTTCCTTGAAAGGGGGTATGCTGAACAAATAAAGAGGGATACGTTAGAAAAAGGTTATTTCCCTCCTGCAACAAGATTTTTATTTCATACCCTGTTAATGTGTGTTTCAAATAAAACAACTGCCTTCAATGAGATACCATTAAAGATTCAATCCCTGGGGTTTGCTATTTTACAAAATGAAGATTTTAATTATTCCCAGGAAATCTTTGATGATTTGGCCAAAAATGTTTTAACAAAATCTTTTCTATTATTTCCAAGGTTTTCAAGTTATTACTTTACAAAGAAATTTACAAAGGATGATGTTCATGTATACCAACAAGGTGAATCTTTTCAAATTAAAAGTTTAACAGCTGCAACTTTCACTAGAATGTCAGCACCTTGCAAAACACAAGCAGAGGTGCCTGAGCAGAATTTAGCAGCTACCACTGCTCCTCAGGTATCTACTGCTGAGCCCACTGCTCCAGGTGATCATAGTAGCACAACCACTGCAATGAAACCCACACCTGCCATTACCAAAAAGACCAAAAAGAAATCATCCAAAAAGCCACCCAAACCCAGTAAAACGGCAACTCTGGAAGATGAGATCCCAGAGCAATTGCCAGTGACAAAACAAAAGTCACCAGTAACCACTGCTGCTACTTCCTCACAACAGATGGAAGAAAGATCTCCACCATTGCCTCAAACTCCTCCGACATCCTCACAAAAGGATTCGGTTGTAAACACAGGGACCCAAGATTATGAAGTTCTGGATCCAATCGGCTCCATCTTCCTCAGTCCTGATCCAAAGGACATGTCTCTTTCTACACCTATTCCTTTACCCGTCACATTACCACAATCAATGTTACCTTTGTTGCATGCAGTTGCTATAGCTCAGACACAAACCAGTTCCTCTCAATCACCTATCACTAAGAGTATACTCCCACAAGTGACTGGGTCTGATGTTCATACCTCTGCTAGCCCAGCAACAACTGAGGAGGTTACACTGCAGGAATTACCAGTAATTCCTGTCAGTAGTTCAAGTGGAGCAGCAACTACTAATGTTGGACCCACTGGTCTACATTGGGTCAGTTGTTCCATAAATAAGACTCCCTTGAAGGCAATTTCTTCAGAGACAACCAAGGCAACCACTGGTGTGTTTACTTTAACAACTGGTGAGTTGTTCAAGGTGTCCACAAATGAAGAAAGAAGTCCCCAGTACCAAGAAAAAGGGGCATCAGTAGATGACTTTTGTGACATATTCCCTAAGTCTGCTGCTGATACAACCACTGTTGGTGGGAAATCAGATGATCCCACTAAGTTGGGTGATGGTTTAAAATACCAAAAACTGATGGACAGAATTGACACACTTGACACATCTGTTGCTGAACTAAAAAATATGATGCAACAGCTGTTGGAAATTCAAAAGGTACCACCCACTGTTGTTCCAGCTCAAGCACCTGCACAACCTGCACCTGC
>JARYGA010029840.1:0-38879 GCA_030545235.1 Helianthus tuberosus
GCGCCAATCTGTGTCAAGACTTGTATCTTTCATGCTTATAATTTAAATTCCTATCAGGATTTATGTTTGTAAAAACGCTATTTCTTACTAAAACCGAAATTTTAGTTTTAGGATCTTCTCATTAACCTTTGTCCATTATCCATGCCAGGATATTGACAGTCCATAATTTATTCTTTTACAGTCTTAGTTTTATGCGGGAAATCACAACTAGTTCCCTTGCTTTACACTATTGACCCTTAGATTCTTTCATTTAGCCCCATAGGCTATTTCTTTAAGTTTTTCACCCTTTTTAAGGTGAGATATTAACAACTCGTCTCCTTCTCTTTTATGACCCGAGGGTCTTTTTGGTCCCGTAGACCTTAACACTGTGTTTAATCCCGTAGGTTATGATGATCCCGTAGATCATCTTTTATTCTTGTCTATATTCAAATGTATATATACATATATAGCTTCTAAGCATCTCTTATTATGTTTGGAATAATTTATTTTCGCTCTTGAATTTCAATTGACCTTGACCGTAGTCTAAGGTTTCATTTTTATATTCCGACTTTGTCCTTAAGTATGACGTTTTACAAAAACGACACGTTAAGGGACATATTTACATTTTCCGGGTTCGAGCGTAAGTACACCCCCTCCCAATAAATATCTAAATCATTTTACATCTTTACATTCTCCGGGTTCGAGTGTAAGTACACTCCCTCCCAATACTTGTCTAAATCATTTTACATGCTTGCGTTTTCTGGGTTCGAGTGTAAGTACACTCCTTCCCAATACTCGTCTAAATCATTTTACATGCTTGCGTTTTTCTGGGTTCGAGTGTAAGTACACTCCTTCCCAATACTCGTCTAAATCATTTTACATGCTTCTTTGTCCCTTCACTCGGGCTCATTATCCTAATGTAATACGCTCCCGTCACTTGGTTGTGCGTTTACATTATTATCAAATATTTTGCTTATCTGATTCATTTGGGTACTTTTAATTAGTCTCCTTTACCCCGCCTTTACTACATTGGATGTAGATGTGTCCGCTATAAGAAACTCGTGGTATCATATGTCACTACTTACTTGGCCAGAGTAAGTGATTAACACATGACATACACGACCTTTTTATAGTTTTCACCTCACGCCCTATGTAAGTAATACCTCTGTTTATTTCTCTTGGAAACAATATTCTGGATAGGTATTCTATTCAGGTTTGTCCAAGTTTTCAATCTAAATCAGCAACTATCAATTTCTACATATTGGTTGCATGTTTATATTCATGCAATAATTTAAACGTGCACCTGGTAAATGCTTGCCCTAACGGGCTTTTCTTGCCATCTGCCAGGTTGGGCCGCGCGTCAGTATCTGCCATGCAGATCACCCGTACCGTAGATGTTGGTCTGAGGTTTAGGGGTCGTGACGGGCTGATTTGGCATCCGGAGGTGGTGCCGGAGGTCATCCCGGTTGTTATTGAGGTGAGGCCTGGAGTGTTAGCCCCTCCTGATGTTCAGGCGGCCACTCGGCAGGCTCAGCTACAGGCTCTGGGACTTGATCAGTTCCCGGGCCAGCCTCAGGATGAGGCTCAGCCTCAGCCTCAGGCTCAGCCTGTATTAGAGGATCCGGATCAGGAGGAGCATGTCGAGGAGATCCCGGTACCACCAGTTCAGCCAGCTCCTGAGCCGCCACAGTACCCGCAGCACGTTTACGCTGACCTGCCTCTGGTAGCGCGTGAGGTGGCTTGGGACTTCGACCGGCGCCTCAGACGCCAGGGCGCACGCATTGACTGGATCGTCGAGACGCTCGTTGCTCTACGAGAGCTCGCTGGGTTGCCTCCACTTCCCCTCCCACCGTCCCCACCGCACGAGGATTAGTACCTTAGTTTGTTTGTATAGTGATTTGTTATGCATTATGTACTCAGTTGTACCTTTTTGTTTTGTATGTACAAACTGATATATATAAATATATATATTGCAGTTAATCTTCTATTTACATCACGTTGGTTTTGGATTGTTTACGTTTAATTCTTATGGCTTTCTGTACATTTTATTTAACGTGTTCGTTTAATTTAACAAAATAAACTAGGTTAACAGTTTATAAAGACGCACTTATATTATATACGTTCTATAAAAATAATGACGTAAAAAAACGTAATTATAAAACAACTATGAATTATATGTAACTAATATTTTATAATAATAATAAAACTCAAATACAATTTTTTCCTCCAAAAAACACTACCAAACTAACCCACATCCCACCTATTTCAAAAAAAAACAACACAAACTCCTGCCCACGCTTTTTGTCTTTTTGCACACTCAAAGCGCCCCGCTTTGGCCATAGCGGGACGCTTTGAGTGTGCAAAAAGACAAAGACCGTGTGCGAATAGACCAGGCCATGGATTAATTTGACGGTAGCCGCCAAATCTTCCAAGTGTTTGAAATCGCAGGATTTCTGACAATTGAGTGGATAAAAGGTATTCTAATTGACATTGACAATTTATTAAAAACAAAGGGTACATTTAAAAAAAATATTTAGTTTGTGAGTGGAAATTTTTCGTTCAAAAAAAAAGTTTGTGAGTGGAAGGTTGCGTTTTTCTAACACATCGTTCGCTGGTTTGCGGTTACCACCGTTTGAGTGGATAAAAGATATTCTAATTGATAATTTATTAAATATTATGACACCGTTTATTAAATATTAGCATTATCCTTAGCCTAAGTTAATAGTATTACTATTATACTAACGTAATATTTTACATTGCATTATATTTGAGCAGTTACGGCTGTTAAACGCAATGTTTACTTGCTTTTTGTTATATATATAGATAATCAGGGGCGGACCCACGTTAAGCGGAACGGGGTCCCCGGACCCCAATCTTTTTATAAAAATAGTAGAAACGGTATATAAAATTTTCTATGGACCCCATAAAATAATTTAGTTGGACCCCATAACAAAAAGAGTGAGCTGGTGCATTGGTAAAACCCCTTGTTTTCACACAAAAGGTCCTGGGTTCAATACCTGTTTCTTTTGTTTTTTTGTGTTTTTTTTAAACTTGACTTTAAAAATGGGTATTCTAACAGCTGAATGTGTAGTAAATGAAACTTGTAGTTTAGTTATGATATTGTTTTCTATTATGTTTCTCGACCCGACCCGAACAACGACCGATCCAAAAAATTTGAACACCGAAAAAATGGGACCCTATTGTCCAAAAATCCTGGGTCCGCCACTGTAGATAATTATATAATTGTGAAAGGGTGTGCCTTAATACATGAAAGAGTAAAACTTTTTGAAGGGGTGTGTGTTTTGTGTTATTAAATGGTGTGACTTTTAAATAAATTGGACATAACCCAAGTTGCTAAATGCAGGGGCGGACCTATGTGGTTACTCGGGGGAGCGCCCGCTACCGCTAGGCGGGGAAAAATTTGACATTTTTAGTGTAAATTTTGGAAAAATTTGACGTTTTTTCGATTTCGTTACCGCTTTTCTTATAAAACGTTACTGCTTGGCGTGGATCCTAGATCCGCCACTGGCTAAATGTATAAGGGTATAATTTCATTGCCATCTCTATGTTTTTATCTTTCATTTATCGTAAAAATGGAAGCATTTCCTAGAGAGATAATCGAGCTGGGCCAAATCATCTAAACTCGAGTCTGATTCGTTTAACCTAATAAATATCAAGCTCAACTCGTTTTAAGCTCTACGTCTATATTCAAACTTGATTCATGAATAGTTTTACAAATTCAATCTCTAACCTTAATTTATTTTGTATGTATTTCTAATTATTTAGTTAAATATTATTTGATATAATTATATTATAAGGGTTAGAGTTGGCTACAAATTTCATTTTTCCTACAAAGTGTACAAAGTCATAAAACACCATAACGTCAACCATAAAACACACTCAAAACGCACAATACCAAAGTGAAATTTCCTAAAACGCCATATTTGTGTGTTTTGTGTTGTGTTTTGGATGATAAGACTTTGATTATCGAATGACTAACATTGGTGTGTTTTATGTTGATTATCATATTGTGTTTTATATTCATAGTTTTACGATTGTGTGTTTGATGTTTTTATGAACCGTTAGTGTTTGTATATTGTGTTTTAGTGAACTTCACTTTATTATTTATGGGTTTTGTATGTGTTTTATAGCCAAAATTGTGGTATTTTATAACTTTATACACTTTATAGAAAAAAATGACTTTATAGCCGAACCCTACCTCATATTATAACTAGGTTTTTACCCGGGATTGCTTCCTGGGCTCGGGAAACTTAGTTATATTAATTACTATTTGTTATTAATACGACCATATTACATTAACCATCTCATTCGATTCAACAACAATGTCTTCAAATCACCGGATTAGATCATAAACCCATATTAGAGGTCAAACAAAAGCACAACAAGACCACATGAATAATATCATTTCCACTTTTACTTCAATGCACTTACATGATAGGGTGATTTGGGATTTTGTAAAAATGTTTGTTTTTGTACTTCTTTACAAAATAAGATGTTGACCAAAATTCAAACAGATGTTGACCAAAAGTCAATCAGATGTTGACCAATAGTCAAACAGATGTTGACCTTAAACAGATGTTTGGTTTAAGGCTAAACATCTGTTTATGGCCAAACATTTGTTTAAGTCTAAATATCTGATATAGAAGGCGAAACATCTGTTTAAGGCAAAACATCTGTTTAAGGTCAAACATCTGTTTATGGCCAAACATCTGTTTAAGGTCAAACAACTGTTTAAGTCCAAACCTCTGATATAAAAGGCCAAACATATGTTAAAGGCCAAACATCTGTTTAAGCCTGAACAGATGTTTAACTTAATAAGATCTACTGTCTTCTCACACTGTTTTCCTCTTCAAAACACTGTTCAATCTAACATGGGTTTCCATTAACTATTGACCAAAAGGCAAACAGATGTTCAAACCACTGTTTGTTATTGTACTTCTTTACAAAATTACATAGAATTCAAGAAAATGAAACAATGACTTAAAGAACTATAATTTAACACATAATCTAATCGGGCAAAGCAATCTATTATCTGACAATTCCCTGGTTTTTACAACATGAAACACAACATCATCATGCCAAATACCGTCATATATATCCATCCATTATTCTGAATTCATAAACACATAAATGCAGAAGAATGTCACATTTGCAATTAATAAACCGAGTTTCTACTAATTGCAGTTACTATTAGCAAAAAGAAACATCAAATCATCTATATGTAAAACATAAAGTGCTAATAATAGTGTTTTATCATGTTAGCCATACATAGCAACAAACCATCAAGTTAATAATTAAAAAAAAAACATACAACATCACCATCAAAAAATTCATAGTTATGGTATCTGATATCAGAACATACTTAAATGTCTTTGTTAAACTGACGTAACTTGATTTAATACGATCTTCTGTTGCGAAGACACATATGTGAAGTGCAACATATCACCAAACCTCAAGTTATTGTCAGTCATAAACTTTCGCCAACCGTCCAACGCATAACGTGGGTTCAATTCATTTAACTCCGACTTAACATCATAAACCTTCACAACTCCAACCATGTTTTGAACTTTCAAAGGATGAAGATCAAGAGAAAGACCTGCTCGTCTGGCAACTTCAGGAGGAAGACGCTACATGTATTGTGTGGAAAAAAATAATAGTCAGACAAATAAACATAAATCATTAGTTTGTTATAAAAAATGGTATACCAGCCTATAGTCTCCTTTGCGATCAAAATGAAAGAACTTAGGGTCGAGAAGATGTCCAGAATGTTTTTTTGCAGTCTTTGCAATCTTATTTCTACGGTTAAGCTTTTTCTGAACGTTGGCGGCTCTCTTCCCCTTGATGAAAAAGTAACCATATACATGTGAATTAAAGGAATGTTGAATATATGCACAAAAAAAAAAAAACAGTTTATATAACATATACTAATTAAGTGGCAAGTATAGATACCTTAACTTTATGAGCAGATGAAGAACATCCAATATGATCACTTGTGTCGACAGGTAAGGCAGCATTTCCCTTAGTCCTATTCTTGACCATCTCCTTTCTCTCAGAAGTAACTTTACCTTTCTTATTAACATGTTATCATAGAATAACTTTAATAACAATAGTAATATAACAATCTTTAAGATGGTAAACTTACATCTTGGGTTTTGTTCAATCGTGAAGACATGCGTCTCTTCGACGTGCATTCGGCATTGGTTGGTAACTTCTTCTAAATAATACATTATTGGATAAATATAATATCAGTAAACAACTTTACTAATAGTTGTAAAAACATTAAAATTCTTATATGTGTTAAATTAAAAATAAATAATTTTAATAATTTAGTAAGTACCTGAGTAACGGTTCTACCTTCATGACACAACTTCTTCATCCTCATAGATGTCCTGGTCAACATTAATGAAATAATTAATATAATGCTAAAAAATTAAAACTTTTACTGCTAATGCTAAATACTTACGTACCTTGAAGGCATTCTCAACATAATCAGTCTTCGATATCTCAAGTACACTATCATCGTCAGATTCAGGTTTCTTCAAAACGCAAATCTCAGTCTCATCTCTATAAACTACTACCTCAAAAACAACATCATCAATTCTGCTAAACACAAGCAAATCATCCTCCAGTATCCCAACATCGTTGCACATTTCCGGCTATACTCTAGCAAATACAAAGTTGGTATCAACCTTAGACGCCTCAACATTCCAATAGGAACCCTTATAACAGATTTGAAATTTGTCACTTGGTGGGCTGTTTACGTAAAATTGTTTAATGAAACAGTCTTCGATTACCTACATAAAATTAAAAATAATGAATACTATACGTGAAGTATGTAACTTATGAGAATAAGTGTTGACACGTTAAAGATGCAAAAGAATTCAAGTTAAGATCAATACTCATACCGTAAAACCAAATCTTGCATAACGATTAAACGTGAAATAAGATTCACCACACATGCCATCAATAAAACATGAAATTTCAAGCCCAAAATCACCTAACGGTCTGAAAACCAACAAAGTATCCCTCGGCAGATTGAGATCTTTAACAAAATTGTCCCAACCGTCAGTTATTATTGGTGTTGAATTTTCTGTTCTGACCCTCACAACCCATTTTTTACCAGACTTATGATAGATTCGCAACTTATTTTTTTGCCAACAATCTCCCCACTTTTGATTAGCAAAGGCTATAGATACACCCTGTATATAATTTTTAAGTAGTGAAAGAAAATATAAACCATAAGAACTGTTAAATATATATATCTCAATAAAAATAAATTATGTATGTAAAAACATGTCATACCAGTTTCAAAGATTCTGGGTTATCAAGAAACTTGACAAATGTAGTATACATCATAAAACCTGAATCAGTAAAGATGTTAAAAGATTGTAATTAAAAAGTTGGCTTCGAAGATGAACATTAACTTTTTGTATTAACAGAGTATCTACTGAAATTAATCATAGAAACAGAGTATGAGTTAAAAATTTTCTGCAAATAATAACTATTTTAACATGTTCTCAAAAAATGATTCAAACACCTAACTAAACCCTTCTTGAATGTATAGCAATAAACGTTTAAATCGTATTTGTAGCAAGATAGGATTTGAATTAAGATCGGTTAAACAATATAAAGTTCATTACAATATGAATGTATATACCAGTTGCTGAAGAAAAAACAATAAAACCTCAGGTGATTGAAGTGCAGAAGATGGAGAATAAGAAAGTTGAAACCCTAGAAAATGACTGGGAAGAAGAGATTTTTGAAAGAAGAGATGATAGATGTTTGATGTGTAATGATGTAACACCCCGTGTTTTCACAAGTCAAAGTCAAAGTCAAGGTCAAAGTCAACGACCGATGATGCGAAGTTGATTTATAGAAATTTCTTTATTTTATTTATATTATGTGGAGTAAGTGTTGTTAATGACAATAACCGACGTATGTTAATCGCTATCTAATCGACTTACGACTGTGAACTATAGGAAGTAACAATGCGATAAAGTTAATCAACTGATAATCGAGTTATGCTAATCAAATCGACAACGAATCGCAACTCGAGCTACGTGTTTTAATTACTGTTATACGTGTGTGTGTGTGCCTTACATGTTATCTGTGCATGTTTAATTATGTTGTATTGTGGTAATCAATCGAAACGCAATCGAAACTCGAAATCGAACTCGAACTCGAATCACAATCGAACTATGATAATTAGTGGAGAAGGGATAGTGCTCGATATGAGTGATTGGGACTGAAAGTAATTTGACTAGGAAACCCTATCGTATCGAACCGCTCGCAATCGAAATCGACTCAGCAAAAAAAAATCGTCGCGTCAAATATTCGAACCAAGTGCCATCCGGCCGGATAGCCATCCGACCGGATAGCCACAATGCCATAGGCCAGGGCCATCCGACCGAATAAGTCATCCGAGCGGTGTGCCATCCGATCGGACAACCCTTTCCTCTTTTGGAATCCTATAAATACCCCTGTCATTGTCATTCTTTCTACTTTTGGAAACCCTCTGTCCGAGCAGCTCGTGCTCCCCACCTTTTCTTCGATTTCTCTCGATCAAGGTAAGATCTCGCCATAAATCTTGTACTTTCTTGATCTACACGCACTCCTACACCTTCCTATCTTTTAAATCTTAACTTTTAACCGTGAAATCACTAGATTTCGGGTGGTCTAGGATGACGTCATCATGTGTTCTTCAAGAACTTCATGTTTTGGCTTCAAACCACCAAGAACAACTGAGATCTAACCGATTTCCACCCGAATACACAAGGATCTTGTAAAGATCTTGACACAAGAATGGTGAAAATGATTGAAAGATGGTTTCTAACCTTCTTTCAACTCTTTTGTACTCAATGTACTCAAAGCCGATAGGATCCGACCCTGATCTAGTCTTCTACTCAACCGTAGTGTTGTACTAGCTCAAGATCTAGATTCTACCCATGAGACTACCGACTTCGGGTTAATCAAGAACAACCGTCTCGAGCCGGTAACTGGCCGAACTAGGGTGATTCCTGGTCGGGTTGGACACCTGTCAAACTAGGGGTTCTGTTGGTTAACACGTTCTCAAAGTGTCTCGACATAACGACAAACCATCCAAAACGACCAAGTGTAGAACGAACGGAACAACCGGAACGGATTGCTGTCCGACCGGACTGCTGTCCGATCGGATAGGTCATCCGAACGGATCACACATGGGTCCCACGTTTAAACAACCTTATCTAAAGTTTGAGTATCGAACGAATTGCAATCCGATCGGACGACCATCTGACTGGATTACTCTTCGGATCATGAGATACTAAGACTTTAAAGACTTAAACAATTTTCAACATGTTCATTAACAGGGTTGCCACCCGATTGGATGGACAACCGATCGAGTGTCACTTCTGTTTAGAGCTTGCCTTCACTAAGTAATCTCACCACTAAGTTGCCATCCGACCGGACCACTGTCCGACCGGATGACCATCCGAACGGATTGTCATCCGCATGACTAACCATCTGATCGACCGACTTGATGGATAGAGATACTTCAATGCTTTCAAAATGATACAACGAAAACTTCAAAGGTCAAGCCATCATACACAAACACATTCTTCTTATAGGAAGAAACAATCCACTCGAATAGTCATCCGACCGGATGACCATCCGATCGAACCACTATCCGTCCCATTTGCACTTTGCACCATCTGACGCGTAAAATGTCACTTATCGTTATGCTATCGAATCTATTCAGGCTAACCTTACTCGCTAAGCGCTCCCTTCAATCCGTTAACCGCTGTGAGTATACTCGAACCCTTTTTTCTTTACGCACTTTTGGGTGTTACATACGTTACGAATATTCAAACTACAACAATCACACTACCCAATACTATTTGAAAGCTAACCGTTAATGCATGTTATACATGGCTTATAAATGCTTGTTTGTTATGTTTACACATGGAATGCTGTCTACCTGCCTTAGCAACGATAGTACTATAGTTTGGACTCAGCACCCGTTCACACGGGGGTTGTTAAGGACAATTACTTGCATGGATTACGGTGGTAATCATGTATTGCGAACTGCCTCGGGCAGTCAACCCGCAGTCATTGGTATCGATGGATCTATGTCGATAACTAACGTGCTTCATTTCACTATGTGTACGTGCTGGTTATGCGCAAACGAATTCGAACTCTATATGCTATTATCAAACTTGTATGCTCACCTTTACATTTTATGTATTGACTTTATTTTAACATATGTGACAGGTGCTTAGGACGCACACTTGGTAGGAATTTGAAGCTAGAATAAAGCTTTAGAGCCCAACAAATAGTTGTCTGTAGTGGTCAAACTAAGGGTCTCTAGAAGCAGATAAACAATTGCTGGCTATTTTAAATCTGAGTTGTCGGTACAGAATATTTGCCTGGATTTTGTCTGTAATAATTATTTTACTGTTTGAGATACGGTATGGGACGTATTATTTAAATTGAATAGTATTGATAGTTGTTATGGAAACTTCTGGACAATCTGTTTCGCTCAGTGCCATGCCTCGATGTTTCCGCCATCGGTTGGGGTGTGACAGATTGGTATCAGAGCCATAACTATAGGGAATTCGGCAAGACTCGACCTAGTCCGGGCCGAAGTTTTAGAAACCTAGACTATAGTTAGAAACCAACAGACCGACTTGAGTACATCCAGTAGGGAGTATGTACGTGCTTATTCCTCAGTAATCTCGCTTATGCTACACTATCACTACACTCGAATTTCCAACTATAAATGGGCGAAAAAGTCGAGATTAGGTGTGAAACCCGCAAACTCCCGACTAGATTGCTTAATCAATGCTGTTTTGTTAACATATCAATGATCTCTTCATTCTTTTTCAATAACGAACGCTTGTACAGCGGGGGAATTATACCAAATCAGGGGTGAAACCCATATTTTGATGAATAATCTCCTCTATTTTATCAAAAACAGGGACGAAGTTGTTAAGCCAGGGGTGAAACCCTAACCTTGACGACTTGTTCCGAACATTTTACAAAACTCTCACCAAGGTCTCGACGGACTCCAATGACCTGAAGTCTTGATATGACTAACGGGATGTGTGCCAAACGCCCAAGAATCGAGGCAAAAGCACAGTTCTGAAGGTCAGACATGAATGACAAGTCCTTGTGAATAGTTGAACCACCTTGGTTAGTCAAAGTCTACTAGCCGCAGACGATCTATCTCTCGATTTTTACGTGTTTTCGAATCTGAGCCCGCTACTGCTGACTCTGATAATTCATCAATTTTATGTGTTTTATGTGCTTTTACCTGTTTATGTGCTTAATTTTGGAAGAATTAATCGATTTGTGCCTTCGCTTCAATCGACACACACGACTCGCACTGCATTTCTACCCCAAAACGTTAACAAATCATTGAATTGTGGGCGAATTTATACTACGATATACGCTTATGCTACGCAATTCTCGAACGATCGCAGACTTTGAATAATAGGTTTCTGTTTTCTGACTGCCTCTAGTGATTAAATGCGTATGTATTTCCTTGCTTCTGTGCTTTACATGCTTAGGTGTTATGTGATTATGTGCTCTACGTGCTTATGTGTTTATGCGATTTTGTGCTCTATGTGTTATGTGTTTACGTGAATATGCGTGTTCCCGAGCTTTAGTAAGTAGTAGACGTGTGAGGTGAGATTTGAATACAATGTGTTGAGTCCTGTGACGATGTCTATTACAGACAATGTCGTCTGGATCCCGTCACACACTTTCTCGTCAAGAAAAGAGTGACAAACGCCTTGCTGCCATCATCGCTAAAAGTGTGGCGAAGGCCGTGAGTGATGTTTACGAGAATGCCAGCAAATCATCTGAGGAGTCGAGAACTGAAGCTCCTAAAGCTACCACCAAGTCCTTCAATTTCAAGTAATTTAAGTCGTGTGGGCCAAAGGAATTCACTGGCGAGGGAGGTCCTACTGCACTCTTCCAATGGTTGGATTCCATTGAGGTTACTCTACGACAGAGTGGTTGCCCCGATGACCTCCGAACTCTGAATGCTACCGGCGTTTTCCAGTCCCGTGCACTAGACTGGTGGACGGCCGAGAGGAACAAGCGAGGGAACGATGCAGCCTACGGACAGTCGTGGGACGAGCTCAAGGAAGTCATGCTAGAGGAATTCTGCCCTCCTCACGAACGTCAAAAGCTAGAAGATGAATTTTGGCACATACATCAACATGAGGGTGACAACGCTGCTCTCATTGCTCGTTTCAAACAGCCCAGCATCATCTGTCCCGATCAAGTCAAGACTCCGGAGATCACAATCAAGAAGTACATCCGAGCTTTGCCCGACTGCGTCGCAGATTTCGTGCAAGCGGCTAAGACTAAGACGATCGAAGAGACTTACCTACTGGCCGCCGAAATCAACGACAAGAGGGTCAAGGCTGGTGTCTGGGATAAAACTCCGAAGCACCTGCATCAAGCTACTACCACCGCACTGACTGCTGAACCCACCACATCGAGCAACAAGAGGAAGAACAAGAAAAGAACAGCTCCAGCAACAAGAACTGTGCGATCACTGCTGCACCAATTCAAGCTGTACCAGCTCAACAGCGTCAAGTAGCGGCGCCTGTGGCTAATGCACCGCCTGCAAAGCGTGCATACACTGGGCCACACCCGCTCTGCCCTACTTGTACCTACCACCACCCGACTGCCATTGCTTGCCGTTTTTGTGCTCATTGCAATGTATACGACCATTTTACTGCCAACTGCCATATTCGACAAGATCCTGCTCATCAAGCTCTACTCACCGCCCCTCAAGGTCAACAAGCTCCTCCGGCACCCGCGGTCAAAGCCAGAGCCTGCTTCGCATGTGGCGACCCGAACCACTTCGCCAACATGTGCCCAAACAGGGTCGTGAAACAAGAGCCTCAGCAACAGCAGCCTCAGCAGCAACAACAACAGCAACAACAACAACAGGCCGCACGCGCCAGAACTTTCAACATCAACGTGTGTCAAGCCCAGGCCAACAACAACGTGGTCAATGGTACGTTCCTTGTGAATGGTATTTATGCTTCATGTTTGTTTGATACTGGAGCCGATAATTGCTTTGTGTCGTTTGAATTCGAGAAACTCCTTAGTCGTAAACGCTCTCAACTCTCCTCGGCATTCGATGTTGAAGTCGCTACCGGAAGAACCGTCGCCGTCAATTCTGTTCTCCGTGATTGTACTCTTGAGCTCAACAATCACATCTTCCCAATCGACCTTATTCCGATGCAACTCGGAAGTTTTAAAGTCATAGTAGGCATGGACTTTCTTCGAGAAAACCATGCTGAAGTTGTGTGCTTCGACAAGATGATTCGATTCTCGCTCGCGAATGGTGACTTATTATGTGTTTACGGTGATACTACTTCGAAAGGTCTCAAGCTCATGTCATGTGTCCAAGCTAGCAAGTATCTCCGCAAGGAATACATGGCTTTCTTGGCTAACATTGTAGTAGCGGAGAAGGAAAAGAAAGAGAAGAAGGAAGTGAAAGACGTTCCTGTGGTTCGAGAATTTCCTAATGTATTTCCAGAGGATCTTTCCGGACTACCGCCAAGTCGTGATATCGACTTTTGTATCGACCTCATTCCTGGAGCCAATCCTATTGCCAAAGCTCCTTATCAACTCGCGCCGTCTGAAATGCGTGAACTCTCAACCCAACTCCAGGAATTACTTGAGAAAGGCTTCATTCGCCCGAGCACCTCTCCTTAGGGCGCGCCAGTCCTTTTCGTCAAAAAGAAGGACGGGTCGTTTAGGATGTGCATCGACTACCGGGAATTGAATAAGTTAACTATCAAGAACCGCTATCCCTTACCTCGCATCGACGATTTGTTTGATCAACTACAAGGCGCTACGTGTTTCTCAAAGATCGATCTACGTTCAGGATATCACCAGCTACGCATTCAAGAGGAGGATATACCCAAAACCGCATTTCGCACCCGTTACGGCCATTACGAATTCGTTGTCATGCCTTTTGGTTTAACCAACGCACCAGCGGTTTTCATGGATCTGATGAATCGCGTGTGTAAACCGTATCTCGACCGTTTCGTCATCGTATTCATCGACGATGTCTTGATCTATTCCAAATCGAAAGCCGAACACGTGCAACATCTACGTTTGGTTCTCGAGTTACTCCAGGGGAACCAACTCTATGCCAAGTTCTCCAAGTGCGAATTCTGGTTGGAGGAAGTTCAGTTTCTGGGTCACATTGTTAATAGTCAAGGTATTCACGTCGATCCTGCGAAGATTGAAGCTGTTAAGAGCTGGGTTACACCTAAGAACTCGTCTGAAGTCCGCTCCTTTCTCGGACTAGCGGGCTATTATCAACGATTTATCAGGGGATTCTCAAAGATCGCTGTGCCGCTTACCTCTCTCACGCATAAAGACAAGCCTTTTGTTTGGAAAACCGAACAAGAGTCTGCCTTTCAAACCCTCAAGAACATGCTTTGCAACGGTCCTGTTCTCACATTGCCCGACGGAAACAATGATTTCATTGTCTATTGTGATGCTTCCAACCTTAGTCTTGGTTGCGTCCTCATGCAACGGGACAAGGTCATAGCTTACGCATCGCGTCAGCTCAAAGTCCACGAGAAAAACTATACAACCCATGATCTCGAGCTAGGCGCAGTTATTTTTGCATTAAAGATTTGGCGACACTACCTGTATGGTACCAAGTGTACGATCTTCACCGATCATAGGAGTCTGCAACATATCTTTAATCAGAAGGAACTTAATATGCGTCAACGCCGATGGGTAGAACTTCTCAACGATTACGACTGTGAGATCCGTTATCACCCAGGCAAGGCAAATGTTGTTGCCGACGCACTTAGCAGACAAAGCTATCTGCTTAGCACTCGCAATGTTCAAGCCCAACACGATCTCGAAACCCTCATCCGCGAAGCCCAGCATACGTGTTTTAATGAACGCACCCTGAAGAAAGAAAGAATCTACCACGATGGAGCCCAGCTTATGAACAAATCAAATGGGATATTCCACTTTCTGGACCGAATTTGGATTCCCAAACGAACCAATTTGCGAGAGATCTTGATGGATGAAGCCCACAAATCCCGGTATTCTATTCATCCCGGTGCCGACAAAATGTACCAGGACCTTCGTTATAAGTACTGGTGGCCGGGTATGAAAAGGGATATCGCTCTCTATGTCGGAAAATGCCTAACTTGTGCTAGAATCGAGGCTGAACATCAAAGACCCTCTGGCTTACTCGAACAACCACCAATTCCCATGTGGAAGTGGGAAAGTATAGCTATGGACTTTATAACCAAGCTACCGCACACGTCATGACAACATTTGGGTTGTGGTCGACCGTTTACTAAATCAGCTCACTTTTTGCCAATACGGGAAGACTACAAGGTAGAACGATTAGCCCGAATCTACACCGACGAGATCATTTATAATCATGGGACGCCTCGTGACATCATCTCTGATCGTGATGCTCGGTTTACCTCGCGACTGTGGGAAATGTTTCAAACGGCACTCGGTACGTCGCTCAATCTAAGTACCGCTTTCCACCCTCAAACCGACGGTCAGACTGAAAGAACGATTTGTACTCTTGAAGACATGCTCCGTTCGTGTGTCATAGACTTCGGTGGTAATTGGGATAAATACCTGCCGTTAGTCGAATTCTTGTATAACAATAGCTATCATTCTAGTATCCAAATGGCACCATTCGAGGCTTTATACGGAAGAAGACATCGATCGCCTATTGTGTGGCACGAGATCGGTCATTCACAATTAACCGGTCCTGAGCTATTACCAGAAATGATAGACAGAATTTTCCAAATAATAGACAACCTGGTGAAAGCTCGGAATCGACAGAAAAGTTATGCCGATAAACGACGCAAGCCCCTTGAATTTGGCGTTGGTGACTACGTACTCCTAAAGGTATCACCTTGGAAGGGTGTGGTCCGATTCGGCATGAAAGGAAAGCTCGAGCCTCGATATGTTGGACCTTTTAAGATTCTGGAAAGGATCGGAAAAGTCGCCTACAGACTTGAACTACCGGAGGAACTTAGTAACGTCCACCCGACTTTCCACGTGTCTAACCTTCGAAAGTGCCTAGCCGACCACGACTTACACGTTTCTATCGACGACCTGCAAGTGAACGAAAAATTACACTTCGTGGAAAAGCCTGTCGAAATCATGGATCGCCAAACCAAGCAACTCAGGTGCTCTCGCATTCCTATCGTGAAAGTCCGATGGGAAGGCAAACGAGGCGCATAGTTCACTTGGCAACTCGAAAGCGACATGAAGGCGAAGTACCCGCAGTTGTTTAAAGAGAAAGTCTAGAAAGAGAAAGTTCTCAAACGTGATTCACGGCATTGTACAGCTTCCAGCCTAATTTCGGGACGAAATTCCCTAAACAAGGGGAGGCTGTAACACCCCGTGTTTTCACAAGTCAAAGTCAAAGTCAAATTCAAAGTCGAAGTCAACGACCGATGATGCGAAGATGATTTATAGAAATTTCTTTATTTTATTTATATTATGTGGAGTAAGTGTTGTTAATGACAATAACCGACGTATGTTAATCGCTATCTAATCGACTTACGACTGGGAACTATAGGAAGTAACAATGCGATAAAGTTAATCAACTTATAATCGAGCTATGCTAATCAAATCGACAACGAATCACAACTCGAGCTACGTGTTTTAATTACTGTTATACGTGTGTATGTGCCTTACGTGTTATCTGTGCATCTTTAATTATGTTGTGTTGTGGTAATCAATCGAAACGCAATCGAAACTCGAAATCGAACTCGAACTCGAATCACAATCGAACTATGATAATTAGAGGAGAAGGGATAGTGCTCGATATGAGTGATTGGGACTGAAAGTAATTTGACTAGGAAACCCTATCGTATCGAACCGCTCGCAATCGAAATTGACTCAGCAAAAAAAAAATCGTCGCTTCAAATATTCGAACCAAGTGCCATCCGGCCGGATAGCCATCCGACCAGATAGCCACAATGCCATAGGCCAGGGCCATCCGACCGGAATGTCATCCGACCGGATAAGTCATCCGAGCGGTGTTCCATCCGATCGGACAACCCTTTCCTCTTTTGGAATCCTATAAATACCCCTGTCATTGTCATTCTTTCTACTTTTGGAAACCCTCTGTCTGAACAGCTCTTGCTCCCCACCTTTTCTTCGATTTCTCTCGATCAAGGTAAGATCTCGCCCTAAATCTTGTACTTTCTTGATCTACACGCACTCCTACATCTTCCTATCTTTTAAATCTTAACTTTTAACCGTGAAATCACCAGATTTCGGGTGTTTTAGGATGACGTCATCATGTGTTCTTCAAGAACTTCATGTTTTGGCTTCAAACCATCAAGAACAACTGAGATCTAACCGATTTCCACCCGAATACACAAGGATCTTGTAAAGATCTCGACACAAGAATGGTGAAAATGATTGAAAGATAGTTTCTAACCTTCTTTCAACTCTTTTGCACTCAATGTACTCAAAGCCGATAGGATCCGACCCTGATCTAGTCTTCTACTCAACCGTAGTGTTGTACTAGCTCAAGATCTGGATTCTACCCACGAGACTACCGACTTCGGGTTAATCAAGAACAACCGTCTCGAGCCGGTAACTGGCCGAACTAGGGTAATTCCTGGTCGGGTTGGACACCTGGGTCAAACTAGGGGTTCTGTTGGTTAACACGTTGTCAAAGTGTCTCGATATAACGACAAACCATCCAAAACGACCAAGTGTAGAACGAACGGAACAACCAGAACGGATTGCTGTCCGACCGGACTGCTGTCCGATCGGATAGGTCATCCAAACGGATTGTCATCTGAACGGATCACACTTGGGTCCCACCTTTAAACAACCTTATCTGAAGTTTGAGTATCGAACGAATTGCAATCCGATCGGACGACCATCTGACCGGATTACTCTTCGGATCATGAGATACTAAGACTTTAAAGACTTAAACAATTTTCAACATGTTCATTAACGGGGTTGCCACCCGATCGGATGGACAACCGATCGAGTGACACTTCTGTTTAGAGCTTGCCTTCACTAAGTAATCTCACCACTAAGTTGCCGTCCGACCGGACCACTGTCCGACCGGATGACCATCCGAACGGATTGTCATCGGCATGACTAACCATCCGATCGACCGACTTGATGGATAGAGATACTTCAATGCTTTCAAAATGCTACAACGAAAACTTCAAAGGTCAAGCCATCATACACAAACACATTCTTCTTATAGGAAGAAACAATCCACTCGAATCGTCATCCGACCGGATGACCATCCGAACGGATTGTTATCAGCACGGATTGCTGTCCGATCGGATTACCATCCGATCGAACCACTATCCGACCCATTTGCACTTTGCACCATCTGACGCGTAAAACGTCACTTATCGTTATGCTATCGAATCTATTCAGGCTAACCTTACTCGCTAAGCACTCCCTTTAATCCATTAACCGCTATGAGTATACTCGAACCCTTTTTGCTTTACGCACTTTTGGTTGTTACATACGTTACGAATATTCAAACTACAACAATCACACTACCCAATACTATTTTAACGCTAACCGTTAATGCATGTTATACGTGGCTTATGAATGCTTGTTTGTTATGTTTACACATGGAATGCTGTCTACATGCCTTAGCAATGATAGTACTATAGTTTGGACTCAGCACCCGTTCACACGGGGGTTGTTAAGGACAATTACTTGCATGGATTACGGTGGTAATCATGTATTGCGAACTGCCTCGGGCAGTCAACCCGCAGTCATTTATATCGATGGATCTATGTCGATAACTAACGTGCTTCATTTCACTATGTGTACGTGCTGGTTATGCGTAAACGAATTCGAACTCTATATGCTATTATCAAACTTGTATGCTCACCTTTACATTTTATGTATTGACTTTATTTTAACATATGTGACAGGTGCTTAGGACGCACACTTGGTAGGAATTTCAAGCTAGAATAAAGCTTTAGAGCCCAACAAATAGTTGTCTGTAGTGGTCAAACTAAGGGTCTCTAGAAGCAGATATACAATTGCTGACTATTTTAAATCTGAGTTGTCGGAACAGAATATTTGCCTGGATTTTGTCTGTAATAATTATTTTACTGTTTGAGATACGGTATGGGACGTATTATTTAAATTGAATAGTATTGATAGTTGTTATGGAAACTTCTGGACAATCTGTTTCGCTCAGTGTCATGCCCCGATGTTTCCGCCATCGGTTGGGGTGTGACAAATGATGCTGAAGAAATAATGACGGTTGTGTTTTTCTCTTCCCATATTTTCAACTGATGAAAAATATTTACACATACACCCATTATTAAATTTGTTATTTACGTTTACATTTACATTGAGATACAAGAGTAAAGTGGATGATTAGTTGAATTAATTTGGTATTCAAATTAACAAAGAAAAATATTTTTTCTTATAGCAAAGCCATTAACATATCATATTTTTCTATGCTTTAAATCATGTATTAATCATAATTAGCTTTTAACATAAGTAAGTTTCATGAGCTTGGGAAGCAATGCCGGGTGAAAATCTAGTTTTATCTATTATAATTAGCTTTTAACATAAGTAGTTTGACTTTGGTCAAACAGCGTTTTAACATTGCTCAAACAGTGTTTTATCTAATATAATTAGCTTTTAACATAAGTTGTTTGACTTTGGTCAAACAGACTTTGGTCAAACAGTGTTTTAACTTTGGTAAAACAGACTTTCGAACCACTAAGAATCATATTTTTGCAAACAGTTGTTTGACATTGGTCAAACAGTGGTTTGACTTTGGTGAAACAGTTTTTTGGATGGTGTAGGTTTGAAATTGATCAGTTCGTAGCCTCTTATGCAGTCCAAATCCGGTATAATTTTCTTCCATATTGATAGTGAACACAGGGATCTTCAGAATTGTTCTGAGATGCAAAACACAATAGAGTTTATAAAGTTTAAACCAAATAGTAATTAAGAAAATATATTTACAACTATACTTAGAACGGTGGAAGTTAAAACTCAGAAAAAACAATGATTACAAGCTAGTAAAAACTTCTTTGTAAACAACATTAGAAGTCTTATTTGTTGGTATTCCATCAGCGTCGAATATTAGTATTTTAACGCCTTCGTAATGATGAACCATTGGAAATTAAATATGTCACACCCCAACCGATGGCGGAATCATCGGGGCGCGGCACTAGGCGGATCAGATTGCTCAAGAGAATCCATAACAACTATATTGCGATAATATTTAATACATTCATTATCCCATACTAACAAATAATACAATCACATAAGTCATCACAGATTTATTGTCCTCTCGAACAATGCAATTCCGACAACCTAGATTTTTGTTGAGTTTCTAGACTCCCTAGCTTGATTTGATAAAGTCTGCGATCTAACCTGCAACATACGTTAAAATATTTGTCAATACAAAAGTATTGGCGAGTATACAGGTTTGATAAGTATAGCATAATAGATAAAAGTGTAGCGAATTTCCATATATATAAACGTAATACACGACATATATATACTCTCAAAGCTGATACTACCAACTAAGTCCTCGATGCTCGAATGTACGATGGCATAACTAGACCCCGTCGGGCGCAATAGTACTATACTAGTCGTGGTGGGACGTCGCGAGTATAAGCCCTAGCACATATGTAACTAGCATCACGTATATCTATGCATAACAGTTATTCGCAAGTGATAATTCGATTGCTTGAATAATTCGTTTGATAAGTTCGATTTTGCTAGAAACGTATGTTACACCCAAAATTCGATTAAAAAGGGGTCAAGTATACTCACAGTGCGTATTCGGTAAGTAAACACAGCTTGATTTGGGTTGCGTCTGAGTTAGCCTGATCGAATGAGAGTGCGTCAAACGGTGATGAACGAAACTGGTGACTATTAACCATTCGGTTGAAATGATAAGGTCCAGTGACTATCCGGTCGGATGGCAATCCGTCCGGATGGTCATTCGTTTGATTGGTGAGTGGATAAGTCGTTTGGTGCCTATCCGTGCGGACGACAAGTTATCCGTGCGGATGAACTGCTGTCCGTGCGGATGACATGTTGTTTGTGCGGTTGACATGTTGATCCGTGCGGATAACATGTTGTGCGTGTGGATGACTAGTTGTCCGTGCGGGTGACATGTTGATCCGTGCGGATAACATGTTGTGCGTGCGGATGACTTTGTTGTCCGTCCGGATGTCATGTTGTCCGTGCGGATGACATGTGGTGCGTCCGGATTACATGTGATCCGTCCGGATTACATATGATCCGTGCGGTTAACGCGTCTGTTTCGCACTTTGAACATTGTTTCCGAGTGTTTAACGGAAGGAATACGTTCGTTTTTACTAGGGTAGTGAAATTTCGCATTAACACTTGGAATTCCATCAGTCCCGACCCGTTCTGACGGCCGGGAATCACCCTGTTCCATCAGATCTGGTCGTTCTTGGTGGTCCTTCATGGTTAACTCGAAATCGCACAGATTTAGGTGAGATTTGTCATTAAAACATGTAGAAATCACCCGGATCTGAGTCGTTTATAGGGAAATGAGACCCCAACTTGAAGTTCATAGGTGACATCACTTCAAAACGCCTCAAATCCGCAGATTTCACGGTTAGAATCCGAGTTTTGAAAGATAGAATGATGTAGAATCGAGTGTAGATTGTAGAAGTACAAGTTTTAGGTTGAAATCTTACCGGAATCGCGAGGAATCGAGAGAAAAGGGTCTTGGAGCACGTTTGGGTCGAGTAGGAGTTGTCACATCACTGTTCAAGTGATGTGACATGGTATTTATAGGCAACAGAGAAGAAGAAGGAGGTTCTGGCCCGGATAGCCCATCAGTGCGGATGGCCCATGCGTGCGGATGGCCCATCCGTGCGTATGCCCATCTGTCCGGATAGCTATCCTGACGCGTTGGACTTCTCCGTTTTGATAGTTTTCGAAGCGCGTACTTTCCATAATTAATTTATATTATATTGTTATTATTATATATATACATCACTAGGGGTCGTATTTACGTATCCATAATCCAAAGTTTCGATAATTAACAATCGGTTTCTGATTCGAGTATGCGATTATTAGCGACGTTTCACGGCCATCAATGAGGGTAGCATAGGTCCTTTCTTGATGTCATCGTGAACGTTATTTCGTGTAGTGCCACAAAGACTGACGGGGTACCGTTTACTCGTATTGTCATCATCGTCATGACGACTGGAGCTACAGCACTCACCCGAGAGTCCTTGTTAGCATTAATTGTTTACGTTCGACACATCACGGCCACTGAGGAGGGTAGAATAGGTCCTCACTCAATGCCTCTGTGAGTGTTAGTGTGATAATAGTGTAGTATAGCGATATTGTACCTCGAAAATATGCGATTATCCTTCGAATAGCGATATATACGATATAGTTACATTATGATCCGAATCTCTGGTGCTAGGCGTAACGAGTATAACGAGTAGTAACAACGCACAAAAGTGCCGGTTGTTACAAAATAGTTTTCAATTTTCAACAAAGTAAGGTTCTTAATCTGATATTCAGGAAGCACTAAACCTAACAAATCAAAAAATTAACATTATTAACAAAAAAATCAAAATGTAGTATGTGAAATAAAAAAGATAGATCAGAACCTGAAATATTTGTTTCTTTTTTACGTCTATAAACAATATCATCAGCTAAGTATTTTCATGTGTTCTCCAAAACAAATTCTGGCCGTGAAAGAGTATTTGAGAAAAGCAGGGTAGCAAATAACGCCCGAAGATACCCAGCATGTCCTTCAAAACTTGCATCTTTAATGGCCTCAACGTATTCATTGTCATCATCTAAGAGTCCCATCGCATAGCAAGCATCTCTAAAAGTCAGGAATAACTGACCGTTAACTGTACGTATCTCCTCGAATGATCTAGGCCCTTTAACTTTATTGAGTAGTATCCTCAAAAAATAAGGTTCGCCCAATGCAGGAGATACAGAATGAATCCGGCCAACACACTGGTATGACTTACGTACCTGCCAACATCTATCTTTAAGTATCCAAACAAATTTGGAAGGAAACTCAACATAAGTCAGCTTTCTAGCATCTTCATTTGTCTCGTTCAACTTCATCCATTGCACAAATATTGAAGAAGCAACAGAAGGCTTGCTTAAAACATTATCAATATCGTCATCCGCACCATACACAACATTCTGTTGGCCCGAAAAATGAAAGGGAAGCCTCATAACAGCAGGATACCTATAATGAACCTCATTAGAGAATATTCTCCAGGATGCCTCTGTAACAATCCTCAATAAACCGACAGCCTCATAATTTTTCTGACACCCTAATATATTTTAAAATGTCCCAAAAGAAACCCCATACGCGAATACGGGCTTCAAATATATTAAATAGTATTAAAAATAAATAAAAATCTGAAATATAAGCTGAGGCGGGTCGCGTAGGTCCCACCCCAACCTTCACGCGGGCGGTATAGAGGTTTACATCAGATTTCATTAATTTATAAGTTGAGGCGGGCCGCGTGGACCTCACCTCAACCTTACGCGGGCCGCGTGAGATCAAAAATGTGGCGTAGCCCTGGGCCGCCACCTGGCCCAACACCTGGCGAGCCTACCTGATGACCCAGCTAAGCTACAACGACGACCGGAGTCAACGCGGGCCACGTAGGCCCTTTGCTTGTTTTACGCGGGCCGCGAGAGAACCGAGATCAGCCCCTATATAAGAAAGCAACGGGTTTTCGTTTTCCGTCATTCATTTCTTTCAATTCTCAATCACAATTCTGAAATATAGGCTTTATAAAGCGGGTATTATACCCCCCTAATTAGCGAAGTTCTGCTCCGTTGTAAGTATTATAACCCCTGGATACGTATTAGATACGCTGCCCAATTGATCTAGGGTTACGTAATGGCTGTCGTGGTTTTGCCCGACGTAGTCATTGGAATGCCGTCTTGGGGAGGGTATTGCTAATGTTAAAATGGGTTATTAATAATAACGCATGTACATTTGTGTAAATTTTAGATTATCACCCAGAAACCCTTACGAAAAACCTAAGACAGCAATGTGAGTTGATCCACTTTTTGTAAACCTTTTTGTTAATTGTTTTACAAAACCTTAAATACTTTTCCATGCGAATAACAGTTATTGAGTATTTGTAAGAATACAATTATGATGAGTATGTTGGGGTTTTGTATACAAAATTTGTTACCACCTGGTCAAGGAGTAACATGTCCACAAGTCGGGTTCGACAGTACCATGGATGTTAATTGTTATGTCTTGTAAACAAATATAATTACGGGATCGCCCTCAATACTGTACACTGGGACTTTTTATTTAAACTTGATTAAACTGGGATTCACTCACCAGTATTTCCCACTGACAAATGTTTTTAAAACGCGTTTCAGGTAACAAACTGTGAAAGACAAATAGAAGCCAGCTTGACAGCACTGAAGGCTTGGAAAAGTGGCAATAAAGTTACCTAAAAATAAAATAGATGTTTTTATTAAATAAATAGGATTTATTCCTATGAAAAAGCATGTACTATGAACTTGGGTCTATCCCATTTGTTTAATGTTATGAAAATGTGGTATTTTACTCTGATAAACATTTCCTATCTACGGTCCTGATGAAAAATTCCGCCGCCAAATTAGACAACACACGATACCACCCAAACTGACTCGCGGCCGCCCGTTCCCTGGGAACAAGGGATCGGGGGTTGCGACAGGACGTGGTATCAGAGCTAAGCCACTGATTCAGCGACAGAGGTGTTCTGCTGACATCAAAATATAAAGTGTTAGGAAATAAATTACGGGAATACGTGCATAAATGTATTTAATTGTTATGTGTTATTTGACTATCTGTTAGTTTACAGTATGAGCGACCAAGGACCATCTGACGCGTACCGTCAATTGTCTGGTTCGCCTAGAAGCGAAGGCACATCCTCTTCCCAGCCTGCCCTCTCAGGGTACTCTGCTGATATGGAAGAATGAATCTTTGTGTTTAAGGCTCAGTCAGAAGAGCCATTTCCTCAGAAAAAGAGGGGATGGTTCAGTAGAGGGGCACACGAGCGTAGAAAACGTATGAAAAAGTTACAGGAACAGAGGGTACTAGCAGCAGCCAAGAGAGAGACAGATGCCTATGCCCAGGATATGATAAATAGGGGTATAGCTAACATCCACATACTAGCAACCACTGCAGCTGACCCAAATCTTGAGCAAATAATAGCACCCCAACCACAGCCACCAATCCCAGACCAACCCATGGAGATAGAAAACCCTGAAAACCAGGTGGAGATGCATGACTTCAATCCGGAAGAAATCATTAGGGTACCAGCACCAAACCCCCTAGACCCAAATTACGACCCCTGGTGGGACGACAATAGGGACTTTGTGCAACGTTACCCAATACATGAAGACACACCCATGCAAAACATAGGAGCCTATCCAGGTATGTACCCTTTAGATCCCTATTACCATAATGACTACATTAGGGAAATCTTAGAGGATCCTTACCGATTTCAGGCACTTTCACCCCGATATCAGGAACCCGCACCCCAGATTCCGAACCCAGTCCTAGAACCTGCACCCCCAATGAGTGCAGAAAACGTGCAAGAACTTAGGACTTTTGGAGAGGAAATTTTAGAAAGCAGTGAGAGAATCAGACAGGTGGGAGAGCGTCTCGTATGGAAATACGATGAGCTCAATATGGATTTTTGGATGAATCCATATCCGTGATGTGATAGAGGAGATGGTAATAGTAATAATAAGATCATAATAATAAAATAAAATATGTGTGTACGGATGCCTATTACTATTAGTGTAACTCTATTTCAGTTGGTATTGTAATTTTTATTGCAGTACTAGTGTGTAATAGATGCATAATAGTTGATGAATAGAGTAAAAGTCGCAAAGATCGACGTTTTTGGCAAAAATGCGTATCATGTGATTGACTATATAAATATTATTTTGTGATATTAATATGGGATAAATGTTTAAAATTCAGATGGCCGACGAAGGAAATCAAGGAAATCTGAATAACGATAACCAGAGTAACATTAACATTGTTAATGAGAATCCGAGCATCAATAACAATGGAAACCAAATGGATAATAGTGTCGTTCAACACATAGTGGCACAAGGAATTATAGATGCAATGCCATTTATTATTCAAACGATTCAAGAAGCGAATAATAAAAGTAAACATAGCAGTAAGCGACCAATTGAACCAGAACACAGCGTGAACAATGGACCCGTACTTCAAGTGCCCATTCCCAAAAGAAGAAGAACCGTGTCTTACGGTTGTTCTTACACGGAATTTTGGTCCTGCAAACCAATAGAATTCTCGGGCAATGAAGGACCCATTGCAGCTCTACGCTGGATAGAAAAGACTGAGGCTGTTTTAAAAATAAGTAAATGTGCGGAAGAAGACAAAATAATGTTTGTTTCTAATCTGTTTAAGAACTCAGCCTTAGAATGGTGGAACACTATCCTCCAATCAAGAGGAAGTGATAAAGTTTACAACATGGAATGGGAGGAATTTAAGAATATGGTAGAAAGGAAATTCTGCCCTCCTAATGAAAAGGAACAGATAGCTAATAAGTTCCTAAACTTAAGAATGACCGGGGTAGATAGTAAGTGATACACTAAATTATTCTTCGAATATGCTAGAATAGCGCCAACCCTTGAATCACCTGAACCAGTGTTAATCTCCCGTTATATCTGGGGATTAATCGGAGAAATTAGACATGTAGTCAAGGCAGCTAGACCTCAAACTATAGAAGAAGCTGTAGAGCTAGCAAATACCTTGACAGATGAATTAATCCGTACTAGGGAAGAAGAACAGAGGAGAAACCTAACCCAAAGGCTTACTCAAGAATTCCGTTCTGGGAATTACAACCGTAAGAATATGGGTTCTACCTCTGCACCTTTCTGCAAGGTATGCAAGAAAAAGCATTCGGAAAATTGTAAGACCCGTCTCTATTAATTAATATTTTAATGTTAAACACGAATTTTATACGAAAATGCAAGCTTACAAAAACTTTTCCAAGTTAAACTTCTTACATAATTTAAAACATTCCAAAATATAATTTCAAGTGTTTACAATATCCACTTTTTAAACTAGAACAAAATAAGATCGTTGCGGAAGCTTCGAGACATGTGTTCGGTTCTCCTTTCTTGCTTGATCCTCATCCGGGGTTCCATAAGACATTCCTAAAATCAAAACCAACATAAAAGTTAGTTTTGACAGTTTCACAACAAGTTATAAACATATTTTCATCCATTATTCAAAATTCTTGTTTCCTTCGAATTCAAATTTCCGGTTCTTAAACCGAATTATTTGACCCGTTATGGGTATTTATGTCAAAACTATAATTTTATCAACCCTTATAAAAAAAACTTATTTCCTCCAACGATAATCCATATTATGGTTGGTACATGTACCCTTCACGAGAGTATCATTCCTTGTGCGTACCTGGCACGGGTCAACATTGACTCGTTTTTAATACATTGCATTACCTTTCGCCAACCTTGGCAAAACATGCTCATACTTTCCCCTTGCCTGTATTTGTAACACTTAACAATATATAATATTACCAATCATCTTTTATATTGTTATACCACTTCTGATAAAGTATTTAGTCAAAACTAAGTGTTTAAGACCTCGAAACAATTTCTGCAAATACGGATCTGCTTGCTGTCAACAACTATTTTGTTGACAAAACGTCCGCAAAAACCACGTTAAACAACTTCCGAAAAGTTTATAAAATTACCAATCATCATTTATATTGTTATACCACTTCTGACCAAATATTGAGTCAAAACTAAGTGTTTAAGGCCTCGAAACAATTTCTGCAAATACGGATCTGCTTGCTGTCAACAACTATTTTGTTGACAAAACGTCCGCGAAAACCACGTTAAACAACTTCCGAAAAGTTTATAAAAATTACCAATCATCATTTATATTGTTATACCACTTCTGACCAAATATTGAGTCAAAAATAAGTGTTTAAGACCTCGAAACAATTTCTGCAAATACGGATCTGTTTGCTGTCAACAACTATTTTGTTGACAAAACGTCCGCGAAAACCACGTTAAAAAACTTCCGAAAAGTTTATAAAAATTACCAATCATCATTTATATTGTTATACCACTTCTGACCAAATATTGAGTCAAAACTAAGTGTTTAAGGCCTCGAAACAATTTCTGCAAATACGGATCTGCTTGCTGTCAACAACTATTTTGTTGACAAAACGTCCGCGAAAACCACGTTACACAACTTCCGAAAGGTTTATAAAAATTACCAATCATCATTTATATTGTTATACCACTTCTGACCACATATGGAGTCAAAACTAAGTGTTTAAGACCCCGAAACAGTTTTGCAAATAACGGACCTGTTTGCTATCAATAACTATTTTATTGACAAAATGCCCGCGAAAACCATGTCCATTTTAGTATTCACAATGCTATCCATTATAAAAGTAAGTATTCTATTCTAGAAGGTGTAAGCTTTACTTACCTTGCATCCGGTTATTCTTTTCCGCGTGCTCAATCCGTTTGACCCGCTTCCTTCCCAAGCTTCCATCTAGTTTGTTAAGCGTCAAACTATCATTATAATTCGTAAGACGGTTAGATTACTCATTATCAATTATGACTATTCCACCTTACGTATTTCATATAAAAATTATCATTCATCGTATTGTAGGTCGGTTTGACTTTTAAAAAGTCAAATGCCCATTAGTATATAAACTGCACATTCAAGTTTATCAACTAGTTTAGGTATTTCTCAAATCACCCGGTAGGCGTTCTTTTAAGCCACCATTTAACAAATCTTTTGACTTGTTTCATTATATTTCCAATACTTCAACTAGTTCAAGTGATTATTAAATCTAACTTATTTATTTATTTTCACAAGAACTAAGGGTTCTCCTCTATAAGTGAGACCCGTTTCATCATACCACTAGCATTCATTCGAACACCTTATCTAATCAAGTTATTCATATAAACTAGTGCATAACACAATTACATACATCTATTTACATGGATGAAATTACCGATTTCATCATAACATATAAAAACCCATTTCAATTCTTGTATGAACATACACTCAACTTATAATTTGTTCAAGTTCCTTTCTTCTACTACCCAATATGATGATTCTAACATGATTATATCATAAATTTCATCATATTAGTAAAACCCACTTATCTAAATGTGGTAATTCATCTAGGCATTCAAATCATGGCAACATATGTATAATTCACACTTAGGGTTTTGTTCCTAAGCAAGTACACATCACAATTTAGCCATAACCTCTATGATTCACACCAAATTCGCAGATTATGATGTTTCTTCATATTTCACAACTTCACAAATCATCAAAATTCTACATACCTTATGATCCCTAAGCTTAGGTGATCACGAATTTGTGTTCATGCATTTGATTTGGGCTAGATTTGACCTTCAATTTGTTAATTTTGGGTGAACTAGGGTTTGAGCTCTTGTTCTTGCTCCTGATGTACGATCCACACACACACACTATGTGTGTTTTGTGTAAAATTTTTGTTTATAAAACACAAGTTTCTTTTGTCACAACTTTGGTCCCTTTTGTTCCAACCTTTTATAAAAGGTTCACTAGTTCTTATTTTTCTTTCTAGTTTTTACTTAATTACTCGTTACTAACTAGGTTAATTATTCCCAGTTCGTTTAATGGGTTTCGGTAGTTTTAACCCGTTTTATTTTTAAGTCTCGTTAGCTCGGGCTCTTACGAACTTTATTTTCTCAAAAACATTTATTCTCTTTTATTTAATATTAGGTTTATTTATTTAAATCCTAATATTTACCGGGTTACTTTTTACCACTAACGGTATTTTACCCGTTCATTAATATTAACGTGGTTTGACTATCAATTCGGGGTGTTACAAAAATGCTCTACTCTTTGCAATTTCTGCAAGATGCCAGGACATAAGGAAGAAGATTGCAGGAGAAAATCCAATAATGGACTATGCTATAACTGTGGAGAGAAAGGCCACATTAAGACAAACTGTCCGAAATTGGCTCCAGTTGTGAACAACAGGAACACTAAAAATGCCAGAGCATTTGTTCTAACTGCAGATGAAGCCAAGATGATTCCAGACGTGATAACTGGTACGTTTTTAGTTAATGATGTATTTGCTAAGGTATTATTTGACTCTGGTGCAAACCAAAGTTTTATCAATACTTCGTTTTGCAAACTTCTAAATCAGTCATTAACTAAACTACCACAAGAATGTCTAGTAGAGACAGCTAATAGAGAAACTGTTAGGATTTCTGAAATCTTGCAGGGAGCAAGAATAGAAATTTTAAATCAAAAGTTTATGGCAAACCTTTACCCAATGAATCTGACGGGATTTGATGTTGTATTAGGAATGGATTGGTTAATAGCCAATAAAGCCAGTATTTTATGTGATCAAAAGTCAATCCAAGTAAATTCACCAAAAGGTAAAACGATCACAATAAAAGGAGATAAGCCCTCTAGGTCCACAAAATTCATCTCTGTGATGAAAACTGCAAGTTATATAAGAAAAGGTTCTATAGTGTATTTGATTTCCATAATCACTAACACTAAAGGAAAAGAACTAAAAGACATTCCAGTAGTGTCCCAGTTTTCAGCTGTCTTTCCAGAAGAATTACCAGGACTACCACCGGACAGAGAAGTTGAATTCAGGATTCACCTACTGCCTGGAACAGCACCAATTGCCAAAACACCTTACCGTTTGGCACCCGCCGAAATGCAGGAACTAAAGAAACAATTAGATGAGTTGATGGAAAAAGGATTCATACAGCCAAGTTCGTCGCCATGTGGAGCGCCGATACTGTTCGTTAAAAAGAAGAACGGATCAATGCGTATGTGCATTGATTACCGTGAATTGAACAAAGTCACGATTAAGAATCGGTACCCATTACCAAGAATCGATGATCTGTTTGATCAACTGCAAGGAGCTCGATTTTTCTCTAAAATCAATTTAAGGTCATGATATCATCAATTAAAGGTACAGGAAGAGGACATTCCTAAAACCGCATTCAGAACAAGGTATGGCTATTATGAATTTACTGTCATGCCATTTGGTTTAACCAACGCCCCAGCTGCTTTTATGGACATGATGAACCGAATATGTAAGCCATATTTGGATAAATTCATAATTGTCTTCATAGATGATATTCTAATTTACTCTAAGAGTAAAGAGGATCATGCAAAGCATTTGCACGCACTTTTAAGTCTATTAAGAAAGGAAAAGCTTTTTGCTAAATTTTCAAAGTGTGAGTTTTGGTTAGAACAGGTACAGTTTCTCGGACACCTAGTCAATCATGAAGGAATTCATGTGGATCCCACAAAGAGCGAGGCAATTACTATATGGAAAACCCCTGAATCACCAACCGAGGTTAGAAGTTTCTTAGGATTGGCCGGTTATTATAGAAGGTTTATTCGAGATTTTTCTAGAATAGCCATTCCTTTAACTAAGTTAACCTGTAAATCTATTAAGTTTGAATGGGGACCAAAACAAGAAGAAGCTTTTAGAATTCTTAAGCAAAGATTAACTAATGCACCCATACTAGCGTTACCAGAAGGAACTGAAGACTTTGTAGTCTATTGTGACGCTTCTAAATTAGGTTATGGATGTGTATTGATGCAACGCTTCTAGACAACTTAAGAATCATGAAGAGAATTATTCAACCCATGATCTAGAGTTAGGAGCTATAATTTTTGCCCTTAATATTTGGAGACATTACCTTTATGGTAGTAAGTTTACCATATTCACTGATCATAAGAGTTTAAGGTATGTTTTCGGGCAAAAGGAGTTGAATATGAGACAAAGACGCTGGATAGAGATGCTTAGTGACTATGACTGTGATATCAAGTATCATGAAGGAAAAGCAAATGTAATGGCAGATGCTTTAAGTCGAAAGTATCATGAAAAGCCAAAAAGGGTACGTTCTCTTAAATTAAATCTACAAGTAGATTTAAATGATCAAATAAGAGAAGCACAAGAATCAGTAATCAAGGAAGATGCTGAAAAACTAAAAGGTATGGTTAAGGAATTAGAACAAGGAACAGATGGAATTTAGAGATTCCATAAGAAGAGAATGTGGATACCTAAATTAGGAAATTTACGTCATCGTATATTAGAAGAAGCCCATAAGTCTAAGTATACGATGCATCCAGGAAATGATAAAATGTACCAGGATTTAAGGAAAAATTTCTGGTGGATAGGAATGAAAAAGGACATAGCAGCCTATGTTTCTAAATGTTTAACTTGTTCACAAGTTAAAGCTGAACACCAGAAACCCTCAGGTTTGTTACAACAGCTAGAAATGCCAGTGTGGAAATGGGAATTGATAACAATGGATTTTGTTACTAAATTACCCAAAACAAGGAAAGGTAATGATACAATCTGGGTGATTGTAGATAGGCTAACCAAGTCAGCTCATTTCCTACCAATGAAGGAAACTTTCAGTATGGAACAATTAGCCAAATTGTATGTAAATGAAATTGTTTCATTACATGGAATTCCTTTATCAATTGTTTCTGATAGAGATAGCCGCTTTACCTCTCATTTTTGGTCAAGTTTCTAAAAGGCCATGGGAACCAAGTTAAATCTGAGCACAACTTATCATCCTCAAGCAGACGGACAAAGCGAAAGGACAATTCAGACAATGGAGGACATGCTTAGAGCTTGTGTAATTGATTTCGGAGGTAATTGGGACGATTACTAACCTTTAATAGAATTTTCTTATAATAATAGTTATCACACAAGTATCAATGCTGCACCATTCGAAGCACTTTATGGACGAAAGTGTCGAACCCCAGTCTGTTGGGCAGAAATTGGGGAAAAACAACTATTTGGACCTGAGATAGTGCAAGAAACAACAGATAAGATCATTCAAGTCAAGGAACGACTGAAAGCAGCACGTGATCGACAAAAGAGCTATGCCGATAACCGTCGCAAACCATTAGAATTTCAAGTAGGAGATAAAGTATTGTTGAAGGTCTCTCCTTGGAAAGGAGTAGTAAGATTCATCAAAAGAGGAAAGCTAAGTCCCAGGTATATTGGACCTTTTGAGATTATTAGAAGAATAGGACCTGTAGCTTATCAGCTACAACTGCCAGAGGAAATGGCAGGAATACATGATGTATTTCATGTATCTAATCTCAAGAAGTGCTTAGCCGATGAATCGCTAATGGTACCTCTTAAGGATATAGAGGTAAATGAACAACTCAAGTTTGTAGAAAGGCCTCTACAGATCGAAGACAGGAAAGTCAAGAACCTCAAGCATAAGAGATTAGTTCTGGTCAAAGTGAAGTGGGACTCCAAAAGAGGACCTGAGTATACAAGGGAGCTTGAATCTGAAATGCAAAGGAAATATCCACACTTATTCCAGTAGATCTCGAGGACGAGCTCTAAAACAAGGTGGGGAGGATGTAACAATCCTCAATAAACCGACACCCTCATAATTTTTCCGACACCCTAATATATTTTAAAATGTCCCAAAACACACCCCATACGCGAATACGGGCTTCAAATATATTAAATAGTATTAAAAATAAATAAAAATCTGAAATATAAGCTGAGGCGGGCCGCGTAGGACCCACCCCAACCTTCACGCGGGCGGCATAGAGGTGTAAATCAGATTTCGTTAATTTATAAGTTGAGGCGGGCCACGTGGACCTCACCTCAACCTTACGCGGGCCGCGTGAGATCAAAAATGTGGCATAGCCCTGGGCCGCCACCTGGCCCAACACCTGGCAGGCCTACCTGATGACCCAGCTAAGCTACGACGACGACCGGAGTCAATGCGGGCCACGTAGGCCCTTTGCTTGTTTTACGCGGGCCGCGAGAGAACCTTGATCAGCCCCTATATAAGATAGCAACGGGTTTTCGTTTTCCATCGTTCATTTCTTTCAATTCTCAATCACAATTCTTAAATATAGGCTTTATAAAGGGGGTATTATACCCCCCCTAATTAGCGAAGTTCTGCTCCGTTGTAAGTATTATAACCCCTGGACACGTATTAGATACGCTGCCCGATTGATCAAGGGTTCCGTAATGGCTGTCGTGGTTCTGCCCGACGTAGTCATTGGAATGCCGTCTCAGGGATGGTATTGCTAATGTTAAAATGGGTTATTAATACTAACGCGTGTACATTTGTGTAAATTTTAGATTATCACCCGGAAACCCTTACGGAAAACCTGATACAGCAATGTGAGTTGATCCACTTTTTGTAAACCTTTTTGTTAATTGTTTTACAAAACCTTAAATACTTTTCCATGCGAATAACAGTTATTGAGTATTTGTAAGAATACAATTATGATGAGTATGTTGGGGTTTTGTATACAAAATTTGTTACCACCTGGTCAAGGAGTAACATGTCCACAAGTCGGGTTCGACAGTACCATGGATGTTAATTGTTATGTCTTGTAAACAAATATAATTGCGTGATCGCCCTCAATACTGTACACTGGGACTTTTTATTTAAACTTGATTAAACTGGGATTACTCACCAGTATTTCCCACTGACAAATGTTTTTAAAACGCGTTTCAGGTAACAAACTGTGAAAGCCAAATAGAAGCCAGCTGGACAGCACTGAAGGCTTGGAAAAGTGGCAATAAAGTTACCTAAAAATAAAATAGATGTTTTTATTAAATAAATAGGATTTATTCCTATGAAAAAGCATGTACTATGAACTTGGGTCTATCCCATTTGTTTAATGTTATGAAAATGTGGTATTTTACTCTGATAAACATTTTCTAACTACGGTCCTGATGAAAAATTCCGCTGTCAAATTAGACAACACATGATACCTCCCAAACTGACTCGCGGCCGCCCGTTTCCCGAGAACCAGGGATCGGGGGTTGCGACAGCCTCACACGCTGAAATATATCTACAATCATAATACTCCTTGATCTCGTATTTTGGCTTTTCCTTGATGGTTGAATTTGTATCACCAGAAACTACCGCACTAGCCATATCAGGGCCTTTGTTAATGTACTTGAACAAATATTTCACTGAACCGGCTTGATTACACCATTCAACATTAATGTATGCTTGATATCTTTTCAAAAGCCTTTTGTTATAAGGAACAACATTTCTGTTGTCTAATCTAACACCAGATTTTATAACTGTATGACCTGAATCTCTTCTTCTATATACAGGAAAACCACTTGAATCAATAGTTGTATGTGGTGTGAATTTCTTCGAAAAGTTTTTTGAACATCTTTTATCAACCATGCAAGGACAATTCAAATTAGCATTCCCACACGGACCATGAATCATATAATCAGTCACAAGAGAATAAAGTTCAGGATCTTCTTTTTTATCAGGAATCTCAGCAGAAATAAATGGATCTATGTGATCTATGGTTGGAAGTTTGTGATCGACCTTCATGAATAAGCATATATGTGCATGAGGAAGACCACGCTTTTGAAATTCTACTGTATAAACAACTAAATAAAGAGGAAAAATAAATAGACTTAATAGTTGATAACCTTGATTACAAAATATATATCAGAGGATAAGATGTGAAAACGAAATAACATACCAGCGTTAATCTCACCGAAATACTTAGAATCCTTCAAATCTTTGAGTAAGGAATCAAGCTTCATTTTAAACAATCGACACAATATGCCAGGCCTGTCTTCGGCTTTGATGGTTGAATCTTTTAGAAATCTTTTTACTTCAGGCCACTTAGGATTACACGTTATAGTTATGAAGAAATCAGGGTACCCATACCATTTACATAAGGCCATTGCATCGCGGTAATTTTGTTGCATGAATCTTGCACCACCAGTAAAAGAAGAAGGAAGTATAACAGGCTTTCCAGTATCTGTTAAAACTTCCTTACCTTTAGATTTATAATTTTGAAGATTCTCAAATGTTTCAGAGCGAAGGTTCACTTGTTGCCTACGGATGTACTTTAGTCTTTCGCTCTCAATCATTATGTACGCATCAACCAAAAACTATTGTAACAACCTTCGCCCATTTAAAATTAAGGAAAATCCATAAGTTCTATCTTGGATCCTATATGAAAAAAATTCTCTCATTGTGCACTTTGGTTTTAATTTCTTTTGTGTGGACATAAAATCTCTATGAGGAATATCAACTCTATAACCATCATCACCATATGGGAAAAGTAACGAATATTGCAGAGCAAGATACGATGGGTGTAATTCGCTAATACGCTGCAGCATTCCCGACTGAGTCTCGACAACAATATCACGATGGTCTATCGCTTTATCTATGTCTCCGACAACCAAAGCAGCAACTTCAGATGTGGTGGGTAAGTTATATGTCCTGCCGTCTTTTTCTCTTCTATAAATAAGTCGCAGACTAAGGTTGGCCTCTGGAGATTGGTGAAAATGGTCTCTGACCATCCTATATGTCTTAACCAACAAATTTTATGAATCTAATAAACCCCTCAAATACTCTATCATTTCAACATCAAGTTCTTTATCAGTAGGCGATGAAGGTTTGGTTCCTTTGTTGTTAAAAGAAAAAAAAATAACAAAATATTAACATAACATAACTATAATAGTATCTCGTTTTATAAAAACTTATAGAATATGTTGAGAAAAAGTAAGATTTTAGTATACCTACAACCACCGATGAGTTTAGATTGAATAAACCAAACTACTGTTTAGTGCTAAGTCAAACAGCTGATGGAAACCTTGTAAGCTGTCGCAACCCCCGATCCCTTATCTGTCCCGGGAACGGGCGGACGCGAACTCAGATTTTCGGTGGTATCAGTTTGTTAATTTGGCATCGGAAATTACATCAGGACCGTAGTTAGGAAATGTTTATTAGAGTAAAACCACCATATTTAATATTAATAATAACATGGGCAAAACCCAAGTTTCTTATTACAATACGTTTATAGGGATAAACCCTATTTTATTGAATTTAAAACATCGTCTTATAGGTAACTTTTATAGCCACATTTTTCCCAAGCCTTCAGTGCTCTCCAGCTGGCTTTTTACTAGTTGGCTGTCACATTGTGTTACCTGAAACGCGTTTTAAAAACATTTGTCAGTGGGAAATACTGGTGAGTGAATCCCAGTTTAATCAAGAAACATTTTATCAATTAAAACAGTATTGAGAGCGATCACATTGTTTATTTCTACACAATTACTCATTCAGTACTATCAATCCTGACTTGTGGGTCATATTACACATTGGCTAACTCGTTGTCCAATGGTAACGTACTGTCATCCTGACTTACTACTCACAGTGTAGTAAATTTTGTATATAAAACCCCAACATACCGACAGTAATTGAAGAACTACAAAGACTCAATCACCGCTTAATCACATTGTAAAATATTTAAGGTTTTGTAAAATATTACAAAAAGTTTAACAAAAATTGGATAAACTCACATTGCTATCTTAGACTTCGCGTAAGGGTTTCCTGGGAATAATCTATAATTTACACAAATGTACATAGGTTAGTATCATAACCCTTTGAAAATATTAATGATACCCTCCCCGAGACGGCATTCCAACAACTACGTCGGGCAGAACCACGACAGTTGTTACGGAACCCTAAATCAATCGGGCAGCGTATCTAGTACGAAACTGGGGTTATAATACTTACAACGGAGCAGAACCTCGCTAATTAGGGGGTAGTATACTCGAATATTATGCTTATATCTTTAGAAAGTCGAGACATAGAAAAGAAATGAACGATTTGGTTTGAAAGCTGATGCGTTCTATTTATAGGTGCTGATCTAGACTCTCACACGGCTCGCGTAACATATAAGTGGGGCTTACGCGGCCCGCGTACTAGCCCGGGTAGGGCATAGGGTGTCCGGGTCGTGGGGTAGGTCCAACACGCACACATACACGTGGCGACACCGGAGCCCGCCTACTCAATAAGTTGACGCGGCCCGCGTAAGTGTTAAGGCTAGCTTAAACAGCCCGCCTTAACTTAAAATTCAACGAAATCAGATTCAGCCTTGATACTGCTCGCGTGAGTGTTGGGGTGGGTCCTACGCGGCCCGCCTCAACTTAATATTTCTTGTTTTTAATTATTTTTAATACTATACGATATTTCGGGCTCGGTTTTCACATGCGGGGTGTATTTAAAGACATATTGGGACATTTTAAAATATACTAGGGTGTCGGAAATATTATGATGGTGTCGGTTTTACTGAGGGTTGTTACATCCTCCCCATCTTGTTTTAGAGCTCGTCCTCGAGATCTACTGGAACAAGTGCGGATATTTCCTTTGCATTTCAGCTTCAAGCTCCCATGTGTACTCAGGTCCTCTTTTGGAGTCCTACTTCACTTTGACCAGAACTAGTCTCTTGTGCTTGAGGTTCTTGACTTTCCTATCTTCAATCTGCAGAGGTCTTTCTACGAACTTAAGTTGTTCATTTACCTCTATATCCTTAAGAGGTACCGTTAGCGATTCATTGGCTAAGCACTTCTTGAGATTAGATACATGAAACACATCATGTATTCCTGCCATTTCCTCTGGCAGTTGTAGCTGATAAACTACAGCTCCTATTCTTCTAATAATCTCAAAAGGTCCAATATACCTGGGACTTAGCTTCCATCTTTTGATGAATCTTACCACTCTTTTCCAAGGAGAGACCTTTAATAATACTTTATCTCCTACTTGAAACTCCAAGGGTTTGCGTCGGTTATCAGCATAACTCTTCTGTCAATCACGTGCTGCTTTCAATCGTTCCTTGACTTGAATAATCTTATCAGTTGTTTCTTGCACTATCTCAGGTCTAGATAGTTGCTTTTCCCCAATTTCTGCCCAACAGACTGGGGTTCGGCACTTTCGTCCATAAAGTGCTTCAAATGGTGCAGCATTGATACTTGTGTGATAACTATTATTAT
>JARYGA010029841.1:0-44229 GCA_030545235.1 Helianthus tuberosus
GCCAAGCTAGAGCTTTGAAAAACTAGTCACAAACAAGCCGAGCTCTCGTATGTTAAACGAGCTGAGCTCAAGCTTAGGCGAACTCCGGCTCAGCTTGGTCATTTACACCCCTAGCTGCTACCCGCCCCACCCCGCCCCTTGTATCTTAAATCAAGATTACTATAATAAAAGATAGCATAAACCATCATCTTACCTTGATCTTCTTTCGACTAGATTTAGTGGGGCATGAATTAGGATGCTTAGATGCTTCATTTAGCTTCTTATTATTTGTATGATCGGGACAACTTTCATTGCTTAAAGGCTTCCCAATACCTTCCTCTAAACTCGTGGATGTGTCTGTTTCAATAGTAATAGTATCAACAGCCAAATCATCACAAGCAGTTTCGACAAATTTGGATTCACCACCATGATCAACACACACTTTCTCAGTCGATATGTGAGCTTGATCTTGATGGCATCTATCATCAATTAATGCATGCTCTTGATTTTGACTAAAGTCTTCCTTTACATCTTCTTCCTTCAAACGATCATCTAGATCAGAGCCATATGAAGCTTTGTCAGATTTCATAGGTTCAAACTGATCCTTCAGTCCTGCATTAAACGCCTGCTCGATGTTTCATGTTCCGATTATCAGAAAACAAGAGAAAGGTAACCAGATTATAAAATGTTGAGGATACAGGTTAAACTGACCTTGTGAGCCACATGCTGCCATATGTTTCTAAGTTTATCCTCTGAAAGTGGTTTCTGGAGGAACTCAACCGCACCAAGCTGAACACATAATCGAAACTGTTGTATTAAAACAGTTTTTAAGCTTAAGGGGGTGGTAAAATGTGCATTTTGAAGGTGATTATGTGATATTAGATAATCAGACTCCGATAGACTGTGTGCTTGTCCAAGTTGTAATAATCAGTGTTTTGACAAATTGTGATTACTGAAGAAATTTATATAAAAAAATGCATTGTTCCTTATAACCGTGATCAGCACCATGCAACTATCACTGTGCCGCGTTAAATATGAGTCGTTGGTGTTATGGCTTCTACGAAACCAATTATCTTAGCCCTAAATAATTACAATAGTAAAGAAACACTATGGGTTTATTATCCAAACATTAAAACAGATTATTGTGTTGTGACGTCAATTAATAGTTTCAAAACACATATCTAAACACCCCCAGACTACTTGGATTATAAAAAGTAAGCTTTTGAAGAAGAAAACTTGCTGCTATGCACTTCATCATGGTACTTATGCAATTCACATCTGAAGTTACTGCAATCAAAAGTGAACAAACATCAAACTTTATGATCCAAGCGAAGGAAATTAGGTTCGTTGGGCGTACCGATTGTCGGCAAATCTTTCGTGCTTTCAAGAAATTTAAACCTGCCATCTTTGTTGTCGGCTCGCACCTGTAACAAAATATAATCATCACCCTAAATCACGACTAAAAAACATACAAAAATTCGAATTATCTTTTTGCATCAATTATCTCAATCAACTTCAATACCTCTACTATTGCTACATGGAAGACTCTAGAATCATCTGAAATGGCTGACAATGCTTCATTCTCATTACCCAAGGTAGAAACTGAACGCAATAAAGAAAATATTCTTAAATGTTTTTTTATATTCAGTTAAAGTTCACCTTGTAAAACTCTGGGTACGAAACTTAAAATTTAAACCTTTGATTGCCCTCACACAATCAAAAATAGAACAACTATACAAATCAAGAACAGTTTTGGAGCTTGAATAACTTACCAACATAATCCATTTCTTCAAGTTTTGATCTTATATCAGTTGCAGAACTGATGTCATCATTAAGGAGCAAGACTCTAAGACCCTTTGGAAAGTCTTTCCACCCCAACAAATCATCTGCAGTGCAAACCATGGCCGGTTTGGCATCGTTTACTTCATCAGATCATTATTATTATCAAACTAAACATCACTTTTCATCTCCAAATTCTGCATTAAACCCACATCAATTTTAATCTCAGCAGTCGGAATTCACAAGAAATTTTGCATTTTTACAAATCTTGATTGGTAGATCAATGATCATTTTATATACAGATCCACACAAAAAAGACGAGTCATATTATCTATCATTTAAACCAAACAATTATCAGATAATGGAATAATTGTGTACTGATAGCATTATAATTTGAGGGAACTATGCATAGCCATACACATAAAAATATTCATAAAGTAGATTGACTTTTAATAATGATTCCAAGTAATAAAAAAAAATAGCATATAATAGTTGTAGGTCATAATCCATAATGCAAGGCAGATTCTAGATTATTCACACACACACACACACACACATGTTCATGGATCAACACAATCTGGTGCCCGAAAAGCATACATGAAGAAGATATTCAACTCTTTAAGAACAACAAGTAAGAGTTTGGTAATGAAGATGGAACCCACTTCAGATCTTCCCAAAGATATGAACATGAGAGGAAAAAGGAAAACTTAACAGAAAGAACACAAGAGGGGGTGGGGGTCAACAGGGGTTGATAAATGGCATGTAAGGTAGAAGAAACAGAGAGAGAGAGAGAGAAGTGGAAATTGAAGAAGTTACACATGATTCATGAAATGGAGTTAATGTTAAACTGCTGCACCCAATTGAAGCAAAAGTTATGAACAAGAAAAGGAGCTCTAAACTTTTGACCTTTACTAAAAAGGACGGAAGAAAAGCCAGAGTGCCACTATGATGCCTTCCTTTTGCAGCAAAAAGATGCGCGCATATATATATATATATATATGTATATATATATATATATATGTATATTGTATATAGAGATAGAGAGAGAAAAGGGGGACTGAATTGGGGCATTATGGAGAAGGATGAGACTGAAGAAAAAGAAAAGGTACCTGAACATCTTTCTTGAATTTTTTTCCAACAACCATATTTATATAAAGATTTTGTGTTTGCCTTTTTTGTTTGTATCTCAAAAGATAAAAGGAAATTTTCTGTTCTATAATGACACGTGTGAACATATGACACACAAAAAATGATTAACAATATATTGTTACTATGTTATCACCCGGGAATACTTCCGGGTTGTGAATCTTTATATCTAAAAAATACATATACATCTATATATATAGAGTAAATTGCCATTTTAGTCCCTGAGTTTTGTCCAAATTTGCCATTTTGATCCAAATAGTTTTTTTTTTTGCATCTGGGTCCCTGACTTTTCACTTTATTGCCATTTTAGTCTCTGAGTTTTGTCCAAATTGCCATTTTAGTCCCTGAGTTTTGTCCAAATTTGCCATTTTGATCCAAAAATTTTTAGTGTGTTGGATCAAAATGGCAATAAAAGTGAAAACTCAGGGACCCAGATGCAAAAAAAAAACTATTTGGATCAAAATGGCAAATTTGGACAAAACTCAGGGACTAAAATGGCAATTTACTCATATATATATTAATTAATAAAAATATACCATGTAGTTGTGAATCTTTATAACCCAGGAACTTCCCGGGCAGAAAAAATCAATTTATAATCTAATTTTGTCATTAAATAAATTAAAAGACATGGTTTCAAACGTTATTAAGTGTTTAAATAAATAAGTTAAAATTTGGTGTCAATACTATGCGGTACCAATGTTAAATTAAAAGACATGTTTTCAAACGTTATTTGCCGTAAAATAACACTTTTTTCCATGGCGCCTCCTTCCTTTTCTTTACATGTGCACCCCTATGCTATGCGATACGGTACCGGTTAAGCCAAGCACTTATGAAGAAATGAAATAAGCAATCATATTGCAGCTAAGTAATTGGATACACATAATATAAGAATACAGCGCTGAAGCATACCAATTAATTGCATGTTCTTAGCACTCAACAAAGACATGGGACGTGACTACATATTCCAATCATGTTTGCCACTTGTATGTTTAGTTTCCTGGTAAGTGCTCTTATCACAATAGAAACACATAATTAGTTGTAAAAAATCAAGATCATATAAGAAGCAAATACAAAAACCAAACAATGTAAGAAATCAACTTTATTCTACTTTCTTCCATGTATGTTATGCAATCTTGAATGAAGGGTATAATAGTCATTTTAATCAATATGCTCCAAGATTAGCTAAAAGACCATTTATGCTACCACAAAGAAACTTTTTTGACGCAAGCCAATCAACCAGGAATACACCAAACTTAGACTTTTGAAATTGGAAATGTACACCTGGGAATAATACAACCCAAAACAACAAACCCGGAGCCAAACACGGAGGGCCATAGTGAGCATGCCACACTTGTAATCCAACCTCGGAGTGCTGAAGACCAGGGGCCAAACTCGGACAGCCAGATACGGAGGACCAAACTCAAAAAAGTCAACAGCATTTTGAAACACCTGGAACCTTTACCAGAATGAATCCAAGCATTGCAGGACCAAATGAAGCCAAACCGAGTGACCAAACCCGCTTGATAACGCCCATACTTTGACCACCTGTGAACGCAACTTGTACGATCTGTTTTCATGCAAAGCCTGTACTAGAACCTAGAAGCTTGAGCATAACAATAACACTGCCTCAGACACTGAAAAATCCAGCACTTGACTATCCCAAACAACAAGTATAAGGTCAGATCCATATACAGCAACAGCAGGGCTATTTTAACACTTCCAAACATAATCCAGCAGGAACGTTAACAGCCCGGACAAAAACCCAGGACGCAAACTCGAAGACCAAAAATCCTGCCAGCAAACCCAGAGCCCAGTATCCCGTAAAACAAAAACGGAGCCCAACAACCCAGACAGTAAAGTTGAATACCCAACACCCGTGATCACCTTAATACGCTGGCGTTGAATCTCACAATCAATACCCAACCAATCCCACCCAATGCAATCCCTAATACATAACCAGTGAGACCCGATCCAATAAGAAGCTTTCAGCAACCAAACCCAGTACCAGTGACGTGCAGGAACACATTGATCCACCAGACTTGCATAACCAGCATAAAACATAACACACCAGCACCATGCTGGCCTTTAGGACTATTATACCAAAAACAGAACATACCAATACTGCCACCAGCCCTGAAGACACGCATGGTGCTTATACTTAGTATATAATTAAATCTAATGTAAAACTATATTCAATAACTTTAAAATAAAAAATATATTAAAATCCATATTATCGTTAAAATAATAAAAACATGTGTTTACAAATGTTTTATTGAATTATATTATTTTTTTTAATTGATAGATGCAGATGAGATAATTTTTAACGTGGGTGGGTATTAACGTCACTATTACCCACGACGACGACTTTTTGGCACATATCGCTATTGGATTAGTTTTATTTCGAATTTTATACACGTATAGAGAAATTATTTATATAATTAATAATATTAAAGTTATTATTATTATTAATGATAAATCTATACTGAAAATATCATACAAAAATGATAATTACAGTTCATGTTATCAGTGAAACCAACTGAGAATTAAAAAAAAATCATTTATCAAGCTCAAGTAGACAAATTAGCCAGTATGTCGTATGCAGAAACCTATATACAATATGCAGTTATATAAAGAAGTAAAATCATCTTGATCGCCAGCAGTGTGGTAGAAATGGTCACAATCTTCTGAACGCAATAATGATTTTGCTGAAGGCAAACCTAGGCAATAGCGTGCCGCCGAAATTGATTCACCGAAACCCAAGTTCCAGCAGACGCCGCCACCATTCATCCATTGATGCAAATAACTTCAAAAAAAAAAAAAAAAAACAATACACATCTTCATCAGTGATCTATTTTTGTGAAACAATTTGAATCAATCATTACACTCAAATTCATCACTCTGCACATGAACAATATCCGATATCGTTGTTGGCTAAATCCAAAAACCACCAAGTGCTAAAATGTAATGAAATTTAGCCTCGGCACACGAAACCATTATGGTTTCATACAAACAGAATGCCATGAACTCGATTAGCATCCGCCAAGTAAGGTAAAGAAGTTATCTCCTCTCTCATTTGAACTCGATTCCTTTTTATAACCACCAAATTTATCACCAAAACGAAAAAGACCATCAGTTTTTTCTCTTTCATCCCGGCTCCTGTGTCTTCTCTTTAACTTCTTAATTGCTAGTTGCCGGTCCTCACTATTTGATACTTCCACTATGTGTGTCAATATATTCACCTGAATCATTACACATCAAACTTATATCATACATGACTATGATGATCTTAGTATCTTATGCTATGTATATGTATGCATGAATGAATAAATAGTTTGGAGCGGAATAATACAACATCTGACACATCACAATGAAGTTTGGTGATGGAATCCCCTCTCCCAAGTTCTCGGGGAATTACGTATGCAATATATGTCTTGGGCCGAAGATCGGGTTTTAAAACACCATGTGGTAACTTAACAACAAAATTCAGAAAACCCTTCCTTGGATCGGTGTACTCTTGAAAAGGCAATGCACTGATGAACTCGTCACAATGACGTGGCAAAAGATCCTCCAATACTTATCCCATGGTGGAAAGTCTTTGAGCTTCAGCATCTCTGGCCATGAATTCAGATATTTCCTTCCTTTTGTGTAACCCTTGAAAAATTCCCAAGTGCTGATTTCAACCTACATAATAACTATACTTAGTCAATCGTTAGTTATGCAAGAAACAACCATACATATGCATAATAAGTAGTAGAATTTCAATTACCTCACAACCAGCCAAGCAATCAATAGTTTTGACTTGTGACATCTTTGAACTGACATTAGGATCCACATGTTCACATAATGCACACCACATTACCATTGGCTCCCAGCTTAAACCACTTGTCTGCTCTAAGACGTTTTTTACAATTACCGGTCCACCTTTAGCCCAGTGGTGATGGAAATGGATAAACTTCTCTTTCCTTGGGACATATTTGGATTAGGGCAATATAGGTAGTTGTCATCTGATCCTTCCATGTTAGCTGCTTGGGAATACATACCACCGCCAGTTTTCAGTGAAATTGATTCAAGGCTTGGTTGAATAATTCTGAATTTATTCAAGCTCAACAGCAACACCTGGTTCCTGCAATTCATCTACCAAATCAGTCAAAACTTTGCTACCGCCAGTTTAACCTGACGCTCTAGCGGATGCAAGCTTGTTTAATAGCTTGACCTGCAAATGAAGCAAAATAAAGACAAAAAATGTTAATATCAGTCCATATTTGACAGAAAAAAAACATGTTTGGCACGTTGATAGCTATACTTGTTTAATTAAACGGGTTAAACATGTCAACCTGAATACAACTATGTTAATTAAATTAGTCAACCAAAAAAAACGTATATAAACGTTTCGGACACGACAACCTGTCACCTAATTATTTCCGTGCCGTGTTAGAATTTACCACCCGTACTTCACCCCGCAACATAATCAGGTTTACTCGATTAAAGGGTATTTAAGACGTTCGAGTAAATATAGACAACATTTTTTAAACTTCATGTCGGGTCAACTATATTTTTTAAGCTTTATGTCGGGTCAATAATAGAGACTTGCCTGTTTCACATGCTCAGGTTTTGAAATGCCAAAGCCAACAGCCACGGGTTTACTCGATTCCTGTGCAAGAGCAAGCAAACATTATATTATACTCTTATACAATTAGTAACTTGGGGTACCATGTTAGTTCATACCCCTTTGTTAAACATCACGTCTTTCCTTTGAATAAAAAAAAATGGGGGTGCCATCTTAGGTTGCGTTTCACACATCATCATGATGTTTCACTGGAAGGCGACCGTTTAACGCACCGTTTCCGTACTAATTCAAATACATAGTAAAAACCGTTTACCAAACGACATGTCAAAATCCACACCCTATTTACCACACCATTAAATGCCCGGAGGTTACCAACACCGTATCCAACCCGACGTGCCCAACAAAAAGGTTCAACAAAATCGACAAACTTTCAGATGTGTGAAAAGCATTCAAGGTGTCCAAACCGGCGCAACTTTACAGTTAACAACCAAATCAAAGAAACGCACCGTTCGGGGCTAACCACCGTGTCGTTTGCCTCCATTTCATACCCTATATAACCACCACCGATCTCCGCCGGGAAGATTTTTGATGGTTGCGGTGGGGAGCAAAGAGAGAAAAACGGGGAGCCAGAGGTTTTGTCTGTAATAGTGTTACGAATTCGATCTTGACGACCAAAAAGCCTCTCGGTTGTTTGAGCGGATTTTAAAACCTGATTTCGTGATGATGGTGGTGATCTGCAAAATAATCTGAAATTGACGACCATGTTGCTCCAGATGGGCGGAAATGTAGCGATTTCGGTTTTTACCTTTCGTTGCGGTGATGTAAGTGGTATCATCATATCACCACGCCGGAGAAGCAATGGTGGAACGATAAAGAAGTTGGTGAGAGAATAGAGAAACGGAGGTCTCACGTTATTGAACATATTCATTACTTCTGAAAAGCAATTGATGGTTTTTAATACTTTTTATTGTTTCAATATTACATATTACTCCTTTTTCTTTCATGTTTTTTTTTTTTTCCAAATCTTTATATGTGTATAGAGGGTGCTGGGCGTTGGGTGGTAGTTTCAAGTTGGGGTTTGGGTATTTGGGGTTTGGGTGGTGTAGAAAGCAGATAAGAAAATTGGCTTTTGGTTTCTTTAATTTCAAATTTGTTTTCCTTTTTTTTCATCATTGTGTAATGTGTATTGCTCTTATATACTCCTGCATTTTTGTTATTTTGATTGGAAAAAGCTTTTAGCTTTTTGGATACAATAACTATAGAGAGATCTAAATTTGTATTCATTTGTCAGGCTTGATCATGTGTTTGTTTAATTTGTTTTATTAAAATTTAGGTTTGCTTATTTAAATTTGTTTAAAGATGAGTTGAAAAGTGAAATTAAATTTGATGTTGAAGTATATTTATCTGTATGTTTATCTTGGCCAATCACCATCTCATCTAATACACAATTCTATGAACTTTTCATAAAAAATGTTGGTGATGATGTATTTGAGTATTGAACTGGAAATTCAAATTTTATATGTAACAAAATAAACTAAGGAACTTTACATAAAAAATGTTGGTGATGGTGTGTTTGAGCATTTAACAGGAAATTCAAATTTTATATGTGACAAAATAAACAATAGCAGGTTCAAGATGACATTTTTAAAGTAATGTCAACATACATTTTATAAAGTGTATATAAAGTTTATACTCTATTTGTTGCGATTTTTTTACCGTCTTTATCATTTTATATTTAGCAAGTTTAGTGAACGATTCGTACCAGCGCGCAGCAACGCGCGCGAGGCTAATTACTAGTTAAAAACATTATTCAACCACTTAAAAAAATCAATTTCCGTCTTATTTAAATACGAAAAAAAACAGTTCATAGTCTCGACAGAACAAACCGCTTTAATTTCCTGCAAGAGAGACTGAACTTTTCCGCTTACTGAAGTACGAGCTCCCGTCACTCCAATAGAACTCACCTGTAGCATATTTTTAAAGTTTTGTCACTCCAATACAACCCACATCAAAAAATTAAAAAGAAAGTGCAATTTTAACCCAATTTTGTGGCTATTTTTAGACAACCCACAGCAAGAAAAACCAAGGTTTAAAAAGGCTAAAACGGGTATCGAGGCGTTTTTCCTTAACCTTACGAGGCGTAAGCCTCGAGGCAGGTCGAGGCGTAAGCCTCGAAACATTATTAAAAAAAGTTAAAAAATTATAGATATCTCTCATAAAAATCACAAATTAACATAAAACAAACATCATAAATAGAAAATAGTTCAACAAACAAGGTTTAACATAAAACAAACACCATAAAATAGTTCAACAAACAAGGTTTAACATAAAACAAACACCACAAAATAGTTCAAATAGCTTAAACTGACATCTAAATATCGTCATCGTCATCTTCATCAACCAAAGTAATAACTCTTTTCCTTTTCCTCCTAGATGAACTCTCACCTTCTTCCTCATTTGATCCGCCAACTCCAACCATGCCATCTTCATCTTCCTCCTAGATGAACTCTCACCTTCTTCCTCGTTTGTGATTCTGTTCTTCGATTAGGGTTTTTTATAACCTAAGATATTTTTTTAAGTTAACTATTGGACTCGACCACCAATTAGGCCCAATAAAAACTAAATGGGCCGAAAAAAAAGTCCAGAAAACATAAAATTGATCAATTTGCACAAGTCTGGTGAGGCTTAAGCCTCACCGCCTCGCCTCACCGCCTCAAACCACCTCGTATGACTGAGGCTTAGGTTTCAGTTCCCCCCTGTGAGGCTAAGCCTTAATTGCGTTTTTTCACGGCCTCACCTGAGGCGTACGCCTCGAGGCGTGCCTCAGAACGCCTTTTTAAACAATGAGAAAAACCTTAACAAACCTCCTTCCAGTTTTTGTAAACAATCCTCTAAATATTAATTAAAAAAGCCCATTATCGACCATCACCGTCACCAACTTGAACCGCAACCACCACTTTTCATTCAGGTCGTTCGGTCACCGGAAACCACCACTACTTCCACTGTGTGTGTCAATATATTCACCTGAATCATTACACATCAAACTTATATCATACATGACTATGATGATCTTAGTATCTTATGCTATGTATATGTATGCATGAATGAATAAATAGTTTGGAGCGGAATAATACAGCATCTGACACATCACAATGAAGTTTGGTGATGGAATCCCCTCTCCCAAGTTCTCGGGGAATTACGTATGCAATATATGTCTTGGGCCGAAGATCGGGTTTTAAAACACCAGGTGGTTACTTGACAACAAAATTGAGAAAACCCTTCCTTGGATCGGTGTACTCTTGAAAAGGCAATGCACTGATGAACTCGTTACAATGACGTGGCAAAAGATCCTCCAATACTTATCCCATGGTGGAAAGTCTTTGAGCTTCAGCATCTCTGGCCATGAATTCAGATATTTCCTTCCTTCTGTGTAACCCTTGAAAAATTCCCAAGTGCTGATTTCAACCTACATAATAACTATACTTAGTCAATCGTTAGTTATGAAAGAAACAACCATAAGTATGCAAAATAAGTAGTAGAATTACCTCACAACCAGCCAAGCAATCAATAGTTTTGACTTGTGACATCTTTGAACTGATATTAGGATCCACATGTTCACATAATGCACACCACATTACCATTGGCTCCTAGCTTAAACCACTTGTCTGCTCTAAGACATCTTTTACAATTACCGGTCCACCTTTAGCCCAGTGGTGACGGAAACGGATAAACTCCTCTTTCCTTGGGACATATATGGATGAGGGCAATATAGGTAGTTGTCATCTGATTCTTCCATGTTAGCTGCTTGGGAATACATACCACCGCCAGTTTTCAATGAAACTGATTCAAGGCTTGGTTGAATAATTCTGAATTTATTCAAGCTCAACAGCAACACCTGGTTCATGCAATTCATCAACCAAATCGGTCAAAACTTTGCCACCGCCAGTTTGACCCGACGATCTAGCGGATGCAAGCTTGTTTAATAGCTTGACCTACAAATGAAGTAAAATAAAGACAAAAAAATGTTAATATCAGTCGATATTTGACAGAAAAAAAACATGTTTGGCATGTTGATAGCTATACTTGTTTAATTAAACGGGTTAAACACGTCAACCTGAACACAACTATGTTAATTAAATTAATCAACCCGAAAAAAAAACGTATATAAACGTTTCGGACACGACAACCTATCACCTAATTATTTTCGTGCCGTGTTAGAATTTACCACCCGTACTTCACCCCGCAACATAATCAGGTTTACTCGATTAAAGGGTATTTAAGACGTTCGAGTAAATATAGACAACATTTTCTAAACTTCATGTCGGGTCAACTATATTTTTTAAGCTTTATGTCGGGTCAATAATAGAGACTTGCCTGTTTCACATGCTCAGGTTTTGAAATGCCAAAGCCAACAACCACGGGTTTACTCGATTCCTGTGCAAGAGCAAGCAAACATTATATTAAAAACATTATTCAACCACTTAAAAAAATAAATTTCCGTCTTATATAAATACGAAAAAAATAGTTGATAGTCTCAACAGAACAAACCCCTTTAATTTCCTGCAAGAGAGACTGAACTTTTCCGCTTACTGAAGTACGAGCTCCCGTCACTCCAATAGAACTCACCTGTAGCATATTTTTAAAGTTTTGTCACTCCAATACAACCCACATCAAAAAAATTAAATAGAAAGTGCAATTTTAACCCAATTTTGTGGCTATTTTTAGACAACCCACAGCAAGAAAAACCTTAACAAACCTCCTTCCAGTTTTTGTAAACAATCCTCAAAATATTAATTAAAAAAAACCATTATCGACCATCACCTCACCAACTTGAACCGCAACCACCACTATCGACCATCACCACTGCTTTCATTCCGGTCGTTCGGTCACCAGAAACCATCACTATTATCATCACTTCATCTCCAACCACTGCTAAGCACAATTTCAGTTCTTCCAATTTATTTTTTGTTTTAATCCTAAAACTGAAGTAAAAATTAAAGATCAATAGAGATTAGAGAATGCATACCTCCATAACTGATGATGATCTTTTGGTAAATATGAAATTGACATTTGTTTTTGTTAGTAAATTAAGAGTTGGCTTCTATCTACATCATAAAACAACCAGACCGTTAATTTTGATAATTCACCAATGAATCATATCTTGAACTAATAAGAAAACGATGCGAAACAAAACAAAAGGAAAGCATCGAAAATCATGTTGCTAAACTGAATACACGTCTTTCTTTGGCTGTTGTATATCCATGAAAGTGCCAAGATAATATATATAAACCTCAACTGGCAAAATCATCCAAAACAAATAACATTTTAAATGAAGCTTACCTCACTCCATGATCACTTGTTCCAACATCCTTCATCTTTCTACCAAAGGTGTCGTAATTCCATTGTATGCTTACACTGATAGTTACATTCATAAATGCCCCTTGCACCCAAGTTATAAACCAAAGCAATTGGTCTGATTGATTACCTGTTCGTTTTTCAAGTTAAACTCAGAATATAACTTTAAAAGATTACAACTTCAATAAGTAGAATACAATATATCCTATACTCTGATATATGAAGAAACGGGAAAAAGAATGGTTTTATTACATACATACCAACGTACTTCCAATCATGGCAGTTGATCCAATTTGTAATCTTCTATATAATTAGATTGATTTGTACCAAGAAGCTATCATCACTTGTTAAAACCAAAAAAAAAAAAAAAAAATCAAAACTGGAATATTAGTTTGGACCATACTTAGACTCATCCCCAAATCACTTACAAACTCGAATTAAGAATTAATTGGACGAACAATAAAAAAATGAAAACAAAGTAAAGGGTTAACACTTACAATAGATTCTTTAATATGAATGTTAGATTAACTGATATCAGGTGTATGAATCTGTAATATCATTGTCAAAATCGAAACAAACAATCAACAAATATTGGACTAAAACTCAGAAAACATTGAAAAGAAAACAATTAATAAGATGAACCAATCTATCTATCTCTCTCTGTCTCATACAACATTCCAACGACGACCATCTCCTCCACCACCAACTCCCACCAACACATCCTGATCCATTATCCCTATCGTCTCCTACTCTCCTCCTTCATCAAATCCCTTTCAAACTTAACTTCGCGCAACCGTACAGGAAACAAACTTGCCACGAAACACCGGAAGATCAAATCCATTGGGACCAGATCTAATTATCATAAAAGAATAAATCACGAAACAAATCTAAAATAGAGTTATAACACTGAACCTTAATAAATCGATATTGGATAGAGTCGATTTGAATCTGAATCATGGAAACTCCGAACTTAGATCGTTGAATCTGTAACATCATTGATGATGATGATCCCATCGATGGTCTTCCTGTAGAGGAAAACGAATGAAGCAATTAGGGATTTAAATGGCTGAATGTCTTCATCACCCTAAATCATAACAAACACTCAACCACCCCCAAAATCAAACACACAAATCAAAAGATATACCCAAAATACCAAAACCCTAAACGATTCACACAACAAATTAAACCCCCAAATCAAAACATCAGACAAAAATCAAGGTATCACATACCAGTGAAAATGAAATCGGCAAACGACAATAATGCTGATGAAGAAATCAAACCAAAAAAGTCGTACCTGTAAGGAAACACATTTAACAATCAAACTTATTGAAACAGAACAACAGAAAATAACACGAACATTGAGTTTTTACACATCTGAAACACAAATCATGTTTTTTAAAACCCTAAAAGATGAACAAATGAACGAACGATTCTTTTAAAACCCTAAAGCATACCTTGGATGATCAAACATGAGTGGAAGAAGATGGATTGAAGCAGAATCACGTTTACTGATTATGGAAAGAATGATTTCCTCACAAATCACCTTGGATTGACGAAGTATTATTAAACCAAGATCAAGATGAACAACTTTGGTTTTAGGGTTGTGGAGAATATCAATGAGTATGAAAAAAGAATAAGAAAAAAGAAATATAAAGGATCCGTCATGCTTGACCCGAACTCAGATTTTGACCCAAATACCAAACGGATCCCACGTCCAAAGTGTGGGAATATGTGAATTTAGAATTCTATTCTAAATTCCCTCCTAAACTCACAATCCACCTCCACCAAAAGTTGCCACATCATCAAAAATGTCCAAAATCAAATACCACATGGCCCAAATCCATCTCATTTATATATATAGATACTAAGACCATCCCCAATAGCTCATTTTTTGGGTTGTTTTTTGCCATTTGTCCACCTCATCCACTTGTTCCTATTATGGGTATCAATTTTTCCCAATGTATTTGAGATGCATATTTCGTGAAGAAGGCATATTTGAGATGCATGTTGTTAGGTGGTGGGGCCAAAGGGTGAGGGGTTGGGTGATAAATTAAAAAAAAACCTTTAAATATGTAAAAGGTGGTGATGATGTGGCAATGTTTTTATATGTTTTTGTGTTTTCTTATTGGGTGGGTTTTGATGTTTTTAAAGAGTAAGTGTTTTTCTGATATGAAAGCTGACTGGATATGTTTTTAGGTGTTTTTAATGAGTCTTATTGTGGAAAAATTAAACGGGATTGTGGTATTACTTTTATAACTAGTACAACTTTTATTACTTGTTTAATAAAACAAAGTCCATTTTGGACATGATTACATCGTCACATTAAACAAACATAATATACATTTAAAAGTTCAAAGCTAAAACTTCTTCGGTCTTTCAAGTCACACCCGTTACCTTTCGTCTGTTCGTCACCAAATCAAATGTGTTTTCTTTTATCTCTTCTATTGTCTTATACTTTTTCGTCTCCTTTCCTTGCAAAAAAACTGCATGAACTACCTTTTTCGGCTCATTGCGATACCCAATCCTCCTACACTCTGCAATAATTCCATCACAGTTCAATACCTAGTCTATGAACTAGCATCGCACCAGGAGGTTTTCAGAGTCTTCCTCTACCAGTCCGCAAATTGGACAGTTGGTATCTTGTAAGTTTATGTCCTGCTGTTTAACGCTTTAGCTGATGATATCTTGTCATCCCTTGCACGCCAAATAAACATGTTAATTTTAAGTGTTACAATATTATTCCACCGGAAATCACATGTCGTTGAGTTCAGATCTAGTTGTGATGTTAGAGACTGTCTCACATCCCCTAACGCAAAGTCCGAATCTTTTCCATTTTTCCACTTCCATCGATCATTCTGGTCCGATATTTTCTACTCTAATAGTAGCTTATTTAAATCTTCCATTTCTTCTACTTCACTCCTACTAGCAGGTGCTCTATTCCACTCTCATGCCCATAGAATGCCGCCATTGTAGATCCTATAGCAATCCTATACCCTTGCCATTTTTTGTTTAGTTAGTTGATACGTTTGAGGGAACCGTTCTCTTAACGTGCCACCATTAGTCCATCCATCGACCCAAAACAGTGTTTTTTTCATCCGAACCCACTTCACTAACCAAGTGGTACTTCAAATTAATATCGTATTTTATAAATTTATCCTCAACTCCAACTATTGCCTTCCATACCCCCCGAATTTGATTTTTTATGGGTATCATAGTCGTCATTTTAGTGTTATGATGAATTGCTTGAATGGTTTTGACCCAGATTTGATCTGAATTTGATTTAAGACGCCACCACCACTTCAACAATAATGCTAAGTTTAGCTCCTTGATACTTCCTACACCAAGCCCCCCCCCCCCTCGCGGTTCTTTTTGCTGCTAATATTCTTTCCCACTTGACCCAATTGATTTTTTTACACCCCCACATCCTCCCCACAAGAATCTTCGTCGAGTGCCTTTAAGTTTCTTTACTACCACAACCAGAGCTCTATATAGTGCCATATAATAATAATTTGGGAGGCTTCCTAGTTCCGACTTGATCAACGTGGTCCTACCAGCAAAGGATAATAGTTTTGCTTTCCACATCGATAACCTTTTGTTGAAAGTGTCGATTACCTCCTTTCAGTTCCCCAGCTTATTCATGTTTGCCCTTACCTTTAGCCCCAAGTACATGAATGGTAATTTCCCATGTTTACTATTCAGCATGCTAGCCAACCGTATTACTTCTTGTTCCTCCACTCCTATCCGAATAAATTACTTTTTCTATGATTCACCTTTAGACCGAAGATCATATGAAAGCATCTTAGAATTCTTTTCAAACTCACCAAATTTTCCTCCGTCCAATCCCCCATAAAAATCACATCATCCGCGTAGAACATATGTGAGAAGTACGGCTGATGTACTTAAAATACAACATATAAATTGTATCAAATACGACGTAAAATCAACCATTTTCAGTATTAATGTTGGAAAATGCTCGTTTCTTTGTTCCTTTTTAAATTACAGGATCAAAAGAGCTTAAATGCACGAAAGGAGTAAAATAATAGCAAAAACCAACATAAAATACAATGAAGCAGGATTGACACAACTCGCCAAGCCCCCGTTCGCATCTAAACCAAGGAAATAACAAGATCAGAAGCTTTGGCACGGTGCGTGCCCACTAGGCTTGGGCCATACCCGGTGCGAATTCTCTACAGAAGAAAAGGACAACAACAAAAGACAAATCAGAAAATCAACACGGGGCCGTGCTAAGGCAACATGGGGCTTGGTCAACTCAAAGATCTGCAGAATCTGAGATAGTACAGCAAGTACATTGGCCACGGGCCATGCCGTTGACACACGGGGCCATGTTAGTACAAGGTCTGACACTGCAGTTAATGAGGAGGAGAGAGACTGAAGGCCACGGGGCCGTGCCAGGCAGGCACGAGCCGTGTTGGACGTCTGATTTTCAGTTACAAATAGGGGTGCTTGGTTTCATTCCAATTCATCCCTTGGTAAACCACTTCTCTCTCACTTGCCACTACTCCACCACCACTACAACACCATCATCCACCACCATCATCCATCTTCCATCATTTAGAGTGTGTAGTAGTCTCGGGATCCAAGATCGATCGTAAGAGTTCTTGTCAAACAAAGGCCATGCTTGGCTAAACTCTTACATCACTTGGTGAAGACAAATCTTTTATGTATTACTTTTTGATTTCCAATCTTTGGCTCCTTTTTAATTGGGTATGTATTAATGAATTTAATAACTAGTTTTTTTATATGGAAAACGAATTTATCTAACCATTCTTCATATGTCGTTGATTCATATACCCGTGTCTTTACGGTCTATAGAAAACGCGTTAACTACTTGGAAGGGAGTTAGAAGGGTGGTTGGGTAATTCTATGTCTCGATCAGTGTATAAATCCTACGAGAACCTGGTTCAAGCTTAGTACTACTCCATGGATTGGCCGGGAATGACTGGCCCGACTGAGAGTAAGAAACCGCTTGAATCCCTTATCTATAAACTACTATTAAAACTTTAAACCAACCTTGCGAGGATTGTATCCCTACTGACTCAGACCAAAGGGTTGAGGGTAACGCTGCCTGGAAGGGGGCCTACCACTTTTTGTATTAATAACTTACTTAATTATCTTTCAATAATCCGACCTTGCGGGACTGTATCCCTGTTGACTCAGACCAATAGGTTGAGGGTAACGCTGCCTGGAAGGGGGTCTACTACTATAACTTAAAGATAATCTCTTAAAATGCCCAAAGTGTGGAAATCATTAAAAGGATACATAAAAGAGGAGTTGGTACCAAGTGATTATTTCTTGTCTATTTGTTTTTCCTTATATTTTATTTTTATTTTTAGTTTATCTTTTTATCTTTTTATAGCTTTAAAAATATTTTCATCAAAGTTTGGTTAGATTAGACGTTAACGATAAGCCGGTATTAAAAGCTCTTGTGTCCTTGGACGACCTTGGTATCTTGCCATCACTATACTACGTTCGCGATGGGTGCACTTGCCCTAAGGTGTGTGTAGAGTGATAGTAGTATTTCGTGTTTTATAAATTTAAAACTTGAATTTGCGAGTAAAAAGAGCTAAAACATATCTAAAAAATCTAACTACACCCTCGCATGTCAAGTTTTTGGCGCCGTTGCCGGGGACACAAGGATATTGAGAAAGCTTAAAATTAGGGGACTAATCAAATTGTATCATTTTTCAAAACTGAAAACCCGTTTTAAAAACTCTTTTTTCTGTTTACAGTAGGTTTAACACAGGGCCTTGTTTCTGGGACACGCCCCCCGTGCTGCAATTTCTATTAAAAACTCTTTCAAAAGCCCAGATACAGAACTGCCCACGGGGTCGTGTCAGTTCAGCACGGGGTCGTGGTCAATAATCTTTTAAATTTTTCTTCTGTTTTCTGATCCGGAGGCCTGTTATTCTTCTGGGTATCTTCCAAAACAATGGATTACTACTCAGAAGACTACACCTACTATATTGAGGATGATTATGAGGAACCTTATTGTACCATTTGCGGTGAATCCTATTCGGTACAACACTGTTACCTTTTCAAACCATCAACCTCATACACCACACCAAATTCTTCATACACCACTTATAAAGAACCAAAGTTTGAGCTCCCAAAGTCAGACTCTGACTGGGATGCCAATCCGTTTGAAACCTACGACACGCCACCAACAATTAATCCTGAAGCCGAACGCGTAATACAAATTCTCAAAAATCTAGAACTCTTAATTAAGATCTCGAGAAAAGGAAGAGGCCATTTGTACTAAAGAGGTAATAATCAAAGAGGTAAAAATAGAAGAGAAAAATGAAAAACTCATGCATGAACCAAACCAAGAATAAGGTAAGTCTAAAACTAACGATTTTAAACTAGAACAAAATTTTCAAGAAATTTCACAGCCTTCTTTTGAAAATCATTGTTTGGTATCTTCTCATGCTAAGTTTTTAAAAGAGTTAAACACTACTACTAAAATCGGAGAATTAGTAAGCGTCACGTTAACAAATGATCAAGCTTCGCTAATAAAAGATGAATACCATGAACTAAACATAAAACCGGTACCATGTTTTTTTTTCAAAACATCTTTATTAGTAGCGTGCCAATTGATAAAGATCTTTGTGTTAACATAATGCCAAACTATATTTTCGAAAAATTGGGTACTAGTGATTTTTCTCCTCTTAAAATTCCTATTTTTCTCTCAAACTGAAAAACGATTAATGCCACGGGAATGGTTGAGGATGTCTTAATTCAAACAAGCCAAGCGGTAGTCCCAACCGACTTTATCATCCTAGATGATACCCCCCTCGTGTTGGGACAACCATTTCTAAAATCCCATCAAACCTTGACCCAACAGAAGCAAAATAACCTACCACTTCAATTAGGGGCCGACAAAAGGTACGTCGATCTTGACCAATCAATGAAATACCCAATTTGTGATAACGGCCCCCTAATTGAAGGTGAAGCGGAGCCACCTGATACAGGAGAAATAGAAGAAGAATTCGTCGAAGAAGAAGATGCCATCGAACAAACCTTTTCGGCCATCGATCATAATAAAGAAGAAAATAAGCGGTCTCTTGAAGACCCACCGCCACTTGAGCTCAAGGAACTACCAAAAGATCTAGAATATGCATTCTTAGACGAACATGGTAAGCTCCTCGTCATCATTTCTTTTAAACTAACACTTTTTGAAAAATAAAAATTAATAAAACTTTTGAAAAAACATAAAAATGCAATTGCATGGAGGCTTGTGGATATCAAAGGCATCAATCCTTCCATGTGCACTCACAAGATTTTAATGGAAGATGACTATAAAACGATAATACAACCACAAAGAAGAGTAAATCCAAATGTGCAAGAAGTGGTTAAAAATGAAGTCATCAAGCTACTAGATGCCAGACTTATCTATCCTATCTCTGATAGCCCCTAGGTAAGTCCCGTCCAAGTAATGCCAAAGAAAGGAGGTATGCCGGTAATAACTACCGATAAAAATGAACTTATACCGATGAGAATCGTCACCGGATGGAAGGTTTGTATCGACTACAGTAAATTAAATGAAGCAACAAGGAAAGACCACTTTCCTTTACCATTCATCGACCAAATGTTAGAAAGACTATCCGGTCATAAATTCTATTGTTTTCTCGATGGTTTCTCCGGGTATTTTCAAATTCCCAAAGAACCGGAGGACCAAGAAAAAACAACTTTTACATGTACCTGTAGGATCGATTTACCGACCAAACGAGTCGTTCAGAAGAGTTTTTGCTCAATACGAGAGGCGGAAACAAACGTATCGAGGTAATTCAGCTTGCAATTCACTTTAAACTATCTTTTGATTGATTTGACAAAGAATTACAACGAGTAGACACTTCGGCAGCAGTTCGGCACTGAAACCGGAAAATTACAAATGACAAGGCACTTCAAGTATATATATGCAAGGTAATTTCGCACGGAATCATCTCATACGAAATTAGATTTCACACGAAGTAGTTATTTCATGCGAAATACCATCATACCCACATTTCTCGTTTTGCGTGCCCTGATCTATCTAAACAAATACAAGACTCGATACAAGACGAAGTAGACAGACGTATGCACCAACAGACTCCCCCTCGGATGTTGACGAAGTCTTCGGTGTCGAGTCTTCGGTTGTCAAATCTTCAGTCTTTATCAGTCTTCTTAATCTCTCCAAAGATTCTCCATTGTAAGCATCCTCAATCAATCTCTTTCTCTTTCTCCCAGAATCGCAACCTGGCTCTATACTCCTCTTGATCAGGTATATTGATTCCTTAAGATCATCAGCATCAGCAGCTTACATCTTCAGACTCCCTCTTGATGTCATCAGACTCCCCCTTTCGATAAGCTGGGATCGCAGTCTGAAATTCACTTTTCAGAGGTTCTAAGATCGTAACCTGGCTTTTCTCAAACTTCATTCCTGCACAATCTCTACCACAAACATAAGTTTCACAAATTTAAAATATTGCAAATTCAGAAACCACTTTGCAGGAATTATTAAAAAAATGATTTAATCTTAGATGATCACTTGTAAGAATAACATCTCTTTCTTTCTTAAACATGTCACACCCCGAAAATATCAGAGCTGGCGTGACTGGACTGGTATCTTCATTGCACAGCGGAAGCAAATAATATAAGTCTTTTAGAAATTGAACGCCTACTAAGTACTCGACTCTTCATGGTTCTCCTATTCCAACCATGCCATAATTTCTGAAAAGTAACCTGAGAAAGAAACATGCGAAAAAGTCAACATAAAGTTGAGCAAATTAAATTAAGGTTTTGCAAGGAGATTAAAACATATGAAAGCATAGGGAGCACTCGAATGAGTAGGCTTATACCCTTGTCGATTTACCTTGACTGTGTCGATTACCCTCGACTGTGTCGATTACCCTCGACTGTGTCGATTCACCTCGACTGTGTCGATTCACCTCGACTGTGTCGATTCACCTCGACTGGGACACCGAAGCACTCAAGTGGTTACAAGTACCATGAGTGGGGTTCGGCCGTACCCGTTAGATCTAACCTTCGTCCCTAATTAAGAATTTATGGCATTTCAAATTTAATCTATGCTCACATGATTTAATAGTTCATTTCATACCGTTTAAGCATCCGTAACATGTATTTTACCCCAGTCTCTTGGACTGAACATCCCCAGCCTCTAAGGCTGAACCTCCCCAGCCTCTAAGGCCAACTCCCCAGTCTCTATATATTATCACCAGACGATCCATTCCTAGTCATGAAAATCATTCACATTTCGATAATACGCATTTGTTTTGTAAAAACCGGTATATTTAGCATGATCCATTCGTAAACCATTTGAGTTCCTTGAAATCCGTTCATAACATGATTTAGAAATATGAGTTTTCGTTCATTTAAAAAAAAACCCTCGTATGTCCTTGCAAAATGTGCTTTGTCTAGAATACGCAATCTTTGTTTATCGAAAACTTTGTATGTTTCTGAAAAACGTGCATGTCTTTCCACACCGAAAACATTTATAAAAATGTAAAACCGTAAAAAGGTGGGGTTATGAACTCACCTGAATTGCCTTGTGCAAAGCTAGCTAATTACGACTTCGTGATGTCGTTTCCAAGACGAGACTCGCTAGCGTGCATTCTACAATATTCCTAACACGGAATATCTTATAAGTTTCTAAATAAACGCAGTAACTAAACTACGTGTCATCGAGCTCTACCGAATCGTTAACCGAACGATTCAACGGTAAGTTGTTAACTTAAAAGAAGCGAAGACATTATACTTGTTTAGTTCGTTTATTCGTCGGTAATAATTAATAAGTCTTGAAAGACTTGATTCTCGAGGTATTTAAAAATAAATAAATATTTATTTCAAAATATATAAATATATTGTTAAGATCGCTTGTCGTCCCGAGGAGTCGTAGTGTATGTAACCAATATTTGTATGAAAATATCATGTAACAAACTCGTACGCGATATATATGATTTATAGTGTGCCGTTTAGGCGTTTTGAAATAAATATAAATAGTTATATTTATTTTACAAAAGAATCGTCGGGTTGTTTTGGTTGAAAATAAATATATAACTATATTATTTTTATAAAAGGACTCGTGTCGTGCAATATTTGAAATAAATATATAAACTATATTTATTTTCTTAAAACGAACTCGCGTCGTTTGATATTTGGAATAAATATATAATCTATATTTATTTTTATAAAAGTCTTCGTTTTGTTTGATATCCGAAATAAATATATAAATTATATTTATTTATTTTTTTTATAAAGAGGATTTTGTTTGTTCGATATTTGACATAAAGAAAACTACATTTATTTTTGTAAAAAGATTGTGTTATCGTCGTTCTTGTACGTTATAAAATGTCGTTGAAGTAATATACACATTTATATTGGTTTTCATAAAAGTCGTTGGGTATCGATAGTTGTCGCTTCTCAATAAAACACGTTTTGCTTTTACGGATTTTCTTGAAAAACGGACAGAGTTTCCTCTGTTTTTGGACGCCCCCGACAACACAAGTTGTAGTTATTTTATCAAAATTCAACAATTTTTTTTCAATCATCAATATCTATATATTTTTGTAAAAACGACATAATGTAAACTTAAACACTAATCCGAATCGGTTCAAGCTCGTTTCACGAAATTAATAAAACTATATAAATTTAAATTGATTCGCCGTTAAACTTTACCATTCTTCGTGTCGAACGTCGAAAAAAAGTTGACTGGGTTACCAAGTCAACCGAGTTGACCGAGTCAACTGAGTTCACCGGCTGACTTTGACCGAGTTGATTCGCTGAGTTGACTGAGTCGACTTAGTTTGACCGAGTCGACCCGACCCGCTTCGTAAGATGACCCGAACCGTCTGACCCGTTGACTGAGTTAAACCCGAACACTGAGTTGACTCGGTTTGACCGAGTCAACCGAAATCAAAACTAACTCTCGTCGACATGAACTTGCATCTTGACCCGAACCGAGACGAAAATCCGAACCAAATAACTTGAACCAAAACTCAATCGAGCACACCCACTGTTTCTGAACGAATCTGACCCGAACCGTGACCCGAGCCCGTAACTGAAACAACTTGAACCAATCATCAACACGGGATACTCGTCGGATAGACACGAACCATTGCAACCCGTGAGACCCGTCGGACCAAGGCAAGGACCGCCGGATAAATGAACCGACCGCCGGTCCGAGACTCCGACCACCGGTTCTCTCTCTCTCTATCTCTCGGTCTTTCTCTCCAGTCTCTCTCTGTGTAGCGCCGCCGCACGCCACCACCGACCTCCGCCACTCTCTGGTGGCCAGACTTGAGTGAAAGAGAGAACTTGTGGGCTTGTGTGTGTCTGAGTAAAATGATGAGTGAATGTGAGTTTCTTATTTTTAGATGTGTGTTTTGAAAGAGGTGGGGATAATAGAACTTGAACACTAACAAAAAATCTTGGAATTCTCTTGGATGTGGGATCGATTTGGGTGTGGGTTTGGGCTGGGATATAGAACTGAGAGGGAATAATATTGAGGAATGAATGTGTCAAGAGTTTCTACTAATAGTCTCTTTATAGTGGGAACATGTGAGGTCTTACGTAAGTAACCGATCAGTAACAAGAACATTAGCTCTTAACTAGAGAATTTAGGATTTTGAACTAGAAATAAAAGGAATCGGTTTGTGTATAACCGATTGTAATGGGATGGTTTGAAATAATGATGAAGCTTGTCCTTTATAGAATATTTAATCCATGATCCCTTGTCTTGTATGAAAAAGTGGTGTACTATTTTAATTATTAAAATAAACTATAGACAAGTATTCAAGGTTGTGTATTCCAATTGGTTTAATAATCAAACCCTTGTGTGTATTCTTTTCAAGTAGCCGTTTATTTCCAAGGCAAAAAAGTAAGGAAAGTGTAAGTAGTAAAATGAATTAACTATTGATTTAGGTGTCTTTGGTGTCTTCAAATAGGAAAAAAAAATACATCTCATAAAAAAAACGATTTGACTCATGCATATATGCAACATGTGAGTTTGTTGGATTGATTATGATTCTTTCTATTTCTTAGAATCCAAAAAAAAAAAAAAAAAAACAAAAAAAAAAAAAAACAAGAAAACACAAAAGGTGATTTTTTTATATAGTTTAATTTTAGTCTAACCACACATATATATATATGGCATCTATTAAAATAATCATGTATAAGATATGATTTATCCTATCTCCAATATTCGTGCTCGTTTATCCATTAACCACACAACGGTAGTGTTTTAAAATTTGGCGCATACATTTCATGAATGTACGAACTTTGCTAGACGTATGACGACTTAAGTACTGAAAATTAAGTCTAATGCACGTTTATGGAGTCAAGCATTATTAGTTATGTGTACGGATTAACCTGAAAATTTTACCGGTTGTCACAAAACACACTCTCCCAAAACTGTTGTTCACCATGCTTAGCACTCGGAATTTTGAAATTTAGCTCTTCAACATCAGTTGTCGAAAATCTTTTTGCACTTTTTCAAAATTTTATGCTAAAACACACTAAAATCTTTTTAGATTTTTGTATTTAACGAAATGCAGTAAAGAAATATATACAAACAATATTTTTACGAGTTTGTGTAAGAGGATCATTTCAGTTTATGAGACATATCACCAACACCGTTAAGCTTTAAACATTTTAAGTTCTAAACGATTCACGTAGATTGTCAGTATACTGATCCACTTTAAATTTTCACACAAATTTCAACTGTTTCGAGATATGAGATTAATGTTTTAAGCACTTGAACTTATTTGAGTGTCCCACCTCAGAATATACTCCTGTATCCAGATCCCAATATTCAGTCTTACAGGTGAATATACCTAGATGATATCTGTCAAGGGTTAAATGCGAGGGCCATGAGAGCTCAGGCTATTGCTTCCGCAAAATCAGAGAGATGATAGCTTCGACTTTAGGTGTGTTCCCTTTAGAGAATCTTTTCTTCAACAGCACATGATTAGCATTTTGCAATGTTTCATCATTTTTTATGCTAAGGGGGGTGCTATATTTCAAGCAAGCAAAAAGTATTATACGGGGACTATGCCATTGCTTCCGCAAAATCAGAAGTCCCGGGATAATACCCCAGATATCACTAAGCAAAAAGACCTAGTATCTCAGAAAGAGGGACCTTTCAAACAAGATTTCGGGGGTTACCCATATATTCGAGAGATGTTCCCCACGAGATAAGTAAGTTTGAATTTTAGGTTTATATCTCGAACACAATCTACTAAGTGTGTAAAAACCTACTGGCATATCATCAGTGAGACCGTTTATCACATATTGACTTTCCAATTCTTTAGCATGCCGTGAATGTCCACTGATGTACTATCATTTCCTCTTTTTACAACAAGACTCATTTTTTAATTTTTCAATGTTTTTGTCTTTTTCTGGTTTTTTCATGTTTTTGGATTTTTTAAATTTTCGAAATTTCCTAAATTTTTATTCCCCCTAAAATCAAAATATGTTTCAATTTTAATTTTCTGGGAAAATATGAAAACAAACTGTACAATAAAATGACAACTGTTGTGAATTACATCAAATCGCCATCCACTTGGCATAAACAATCAGAACTCCCCCTTACAACAAACTATTTTCCCATTTGATTTCAAAACACTTAAGTTTGTTTTAATCAAAATGGTTTTTCCGGAAAATAAGTTTTGTTGATTTTACCACTTGTAAAAATGGGGATATAATCATCACTTTGTTTTCCAATCATTTGAATGAAAAGTCAATCAAGTTCAACTTAATGACCTTGATTAACCACTTGTAGGTAAAACCTCCTTTTCAACCACTTGTCGGTTTGCAAACCAACAATTACCACTTGTAGGTTGAAATCTCAAAATGCCGATACCTACCCCACACTTACCAACCTGGGAGTTCCGGCAAGTCAACCTCTTCAAAAACAAATTTTCAAGAATGATGCCGATTCATGCTCCGCGATTACCAACTTGGGAGCTCCGGCAAGTCAGGTTTTTCAGTTAGAGAGATTCTCCCAAGCCTGATGGTCCTTGGTAGATTCCGAGTTGTCAACACTCGGTTTCTTTGTTTTCTTCTCATAAAATTCTTTAACCCCCTTGACCTTCCCATCAATCATTTTACCAAAAATGTTTTCACTGTGGGGTTAAAAGCCTTTTCAACATCAAATTCTTTCTTTTCATGAAAAAATTGATTTGAAATTTCAACTTTACCAATTTTAGATTTCAAATTTTCAGCCCGCAATGGTGGAAAATTTGCATCATCCAAAGGCGGAACTGACTTCTCTTCTTTCATAACAACTTTTGGCTCCTCTGATTTTGTGGAATCAGATTCATCACCAGAACTATCACTTGAATTCTTAACAACCCATTTTTGGTTGTTAAGTTTCTCTTTTTTTTTTGTAAACATCTTTCGAACATTCACCAATCTCAAAAGTTGAATTTTCAAAAACTTTAAATCTGTTTGTTGGTGGTTCGGTTTTCTCAACAATCTTTTCTTTCAGTTTACCAGAGACTCCCTGTTTTGTTTGTATCGCCTTTGGACAATTCCTGGCAATGTGACCAACTGTTTTACATTGAAAACAGGTTCTCGTCTCTATCTTCTTCTGAGCAACACTTTTCTTTATTTCTTCTTGCTTGTTGGCAAGGAATTCTTTGTTGGATTTCTTTCTGAACACTTGCTCTTTTTCTTCTTCGGATGATTTTCCTGTAACAAACACAGTTTTTGGTTTATAACCTTTTTCATTTTTATGATTTTTTGGTGGAATAAAACCAAGTCATTTCTTTTTGAAATTACCGTTATGGTTTGGTTTCTTTCGATAACCTGAACCATAACTGTAACCCTTTTTCTTGTTTAAACGTTGTTGAACTCTTGAGGTGTAAGGATTGGGTTTTTCAGAAAGATTTTCATCTTTTATTTCAGAAATATTAATTTCTGTTAGTTTAAAAACCTTTTTGATCATTTCAGTTTTAACACCTCTTATTGGAAATACCTCATCATGTCACACCCCGACCACGAAGACAACGAAACGTGGCGGAAACATCGGGGAGTGTTGTAACAGAATTAATTATTTCACAACCATGGAAATTAAAGTTTCGTTTTATTCATCAAACGAGCGAGTTACATTGTCTTTAAACGAGAAATAAAGAGTACATAACATAAATTAACTAGTTCTTGCTTCGTTTTAAGTCACTAAGGCACAAGTCTGCCTAGATGTATCTTGATCAATCCTATGCATCAATTCCTGAAAACACATGTGAAAATAGGTACGTCAGCATAAAAATGCCTGTGAGATACATAGGTTTTGTAAAAATAGGATTCATGACTTTCGTTTAAGAAAATGTTTAATAAAATTTAGTCATGGACCTTGTAAATTAATTTGTTTTGTAAATCATTTGAAAAACGATAAGATCAGATGATATGTATAAATAAGAGAATAATGTATGGTTAAATGAATAACCAAGTAAAATGAGTTTGTATAAGATAAGTTGTTTATAAAACAATGTCTTGTGAAAAGTATGTTATTTGTATAAAATGTTATATGTCTCAAATTGAAATGATTCAAATAACGCTACGATATGTAATACCATACAAACACTTATATATAGGAAGTACCAGCGGCGTATCCACCATGCTTGTATCATATTACACACGTCTCGTTACTTAAATCACTTACTCAAACCAAACCATCAAGATGTAATGTTTAACAATTGTAGAAATGTTTAGGTATAGTCAAATGTCTATTGTCAAATGGTTCACATGGTTCAATAGATACAAATGGTTCACATAATGTAATATAATGTGTTCATTTGCTGTGTAAGCATATGCAACAAAATGTAATGTAAAACAATGTACTAAGTATGCACACAATGGACATACATAACATGAAATGTAATGTAAAACAATGTACAAAGTATGCACACAATGGGCATACATAGCATGAAATGTAATGTATAATGATGTACTAAATATGCACACAATGGGCATACATAGCATGAAGTGTAATGTATAACGATGTACTAAGTATGCACACAATGGGCATACATAGCATGAAGTGTAATGTAAAACAATGTACTAAATATGCACACAATGGGCATACATAGCATGAAATGTAATGTATAACGATGTACTAAGTATGCACAAAATGGGCATACATAGCATGAAGTGTAATGTAAAACAATGTACTAATAATGTACTAATGAACATAGCAAGTATATGATGTGAAAACAGGAAAGCACGAAAGTAACAAGTAGGCACATGTGTTTCACCCCAAAACATTTGGAAAATAGTAAAATAGGGGTCTATGTACTCACTTGAGATTGCTTAGAAGTCCTTGTGTAACAACCAAACAATGATAGAGATCACGGATATCAAACGACACCTAATATAGGTAACTATGTTAATATACCGGACCTAACTCGGAGGATTGGATAGAATGAGGGTTCGTAAACCAAACGAGTATGGAGACTCGTGTAATATGGTTTAACAAAGCCTACATACTAAAATGAAACATAACCTAAGTGCTTACGACCCATTACGACCCGTTTAGGTAGCTTATGCTACATTAACGCGTCGTTCGCGTAAAACACGTTCGGAACGCCTAACTAGTCCTATGATAAGTAAAATATGCCTTGACATGTCTAATATTGTTACCAAATCAGTTTAGATACCAAAAGTTATGTTACATATGCTTAAAATGGATTTTGGCGTTCAAAGGGCATTTTAGTAACTTACCTAAGGCATATATACTACCTATCATACAACTAACTAAACGTCGTGACCATAAGGTATAACCTCGGAAGGTTATTCCCTACCTACTATGGTCACCTAATGTATTTGGTCGGATCCTAAGATCGACCAAACGGGTCGTGTTCGAAAGTCTAAGCGGGTGTTTAGTCCGCTTGACTTACGACTCTACATAAGCACTAAACTAAAAAGCAATGAGCTAAACATGCTAGAACATGTTTAGAAAATAGGTTTTGATATCAAAACAAACGGTTTTGATATCAAAACAAACGGTTTTGATATCCTAGAGTAGTTTGGTTACAAAATACGCGTAAGTGCGCATTTTGACCCAAACTACGGCTTGTCACTGAGCCTAGATAACGTGGTAATCAGTAGGTATAGCCACTAGGGACTATAACCATCGTGATTACGATCACGTTATGAAGTTCAAATGAACTTCGCGTTGACCATAAACTGGTCAACGCCGAAAGTCAAACATAGTTTGACTTTCGGACTCGAAAAGCAATAAAAGAATGAAGGAACACTTACCCAGGGTCCCCGCAAGCTAATCTTGATCCAAGTAGCTCAGGTATGAAACAATGGTTCCAACTTAGAGCACTCTTAGATAAGATTTGTGAGGAATGAGTGAAGTTGAGGTGGGTATTTATAGTGTTTGGACCACCGTTAGGATCGTTCCTCGAATACCGAGCTTTGATCTTGTCCCTACACTTGTTGGTAACCTCATGTACATCACATTGGCCCCCCATAAGCAAGAAATGACAAGTGGAATTGAGTTGGGAGTGCATAATAGCTGTTAGCAGCTGTTAAAATGGATTTTGCTGATCTGAAGGGGCCTCGCGTGACGCCAAGGGGGCTAGGTGTCACGCTAAGGTCCTTCTGATCAGCAACAGTTTCCAAAGTTTCCTTTTCAGTCCCCGTTGTGTATTAAGGCCATTTCCGGCATGTTTAAGGCTCGTTAAGCCAACGCTAAGGCCCTAAAATGATGCCTAAACATTGTGGACATGAAACATGCTCAAAAATATGCCGGATGTTGGTTCGTTTGGTCGTACGATCGCGATGTTCGCTTAATTACGACGGAATGCGCATAAGCGTGAAAAACGATCCAAATTGCGCGACGAATGGATTTTTCTTATGCCAAACACTAAAATAAAATATTTTAGTGCTTACATAAATTTTTGGATGTCCGGATGTATTCAGAACGTAAGATATGCGCGAAAGTGCAAACTTATGCACTTTTTAACACTTTTAGTCCCTAAATGAGCCAAAGTTTATTTTAGCACACCGAACCCCTCAAAGCGTATTTCTAAGCTATGTAAAGGATATTTATGGTATGTTTAACTTATGGCCATGATCCGGAATGTCTGTTACAGTTCAAATTGGCATACTTTCGCAGTTTGTCAACTTTAGTCTCTGTAAGAGATTTAACTCGATTTTGCCATACCAAAGCCTTCAAAACTTATTTCTAAGTTATGTAAAGGTTATTTAAGGTATGTTAAGCCTATTTCACTATTCCGGAGCATTCGTTGCATTAAACGGGTTATATTTACGCATCAGTGCGCGTATAACCTTCCAGAAAGCGATTTAAAGCTTGAAATCGAACAAGAATTGATATGTGAAAAAGATACACATATTTATACAGATCCCAAGTATGAAATACAATATTTCATTGGCTTTGTTTGATGGTCGCAGTGACCCAGGTGTCACAGTCTCCCCTACTTTAGGAAATTTCGTCCCGGAATTTATTCGTAGGGCTCTGTCTGTGACTTTGTGTTTATAACCATCAAAGATAAGCAAGGCATAATCCTGTCATCTCCTTAACGGACATTATTCAGAAATGAAAATGAACAAACGGAGTCATTTTCCTCAACAAGTATTCTTCAGAAGCGGAAATGAAGGAATAAACAAACGGGGATTCATTTCCTCAACGGTCAATCTGCAGAAAAGAAAATGAACAGACGGAGTCATTTTCAACGGTTGCTTCCTCAGAAACGGAAATGAAAAGGATAATCAAACGGATATTCATTTCCTCAACGGACAATCTTCAGAAACGAAAATGAACAAACGGAGTCATTTTCAACGGGTGCTTCCTCAGAAATGGAAATGAAAAGGATAATCAAACGGATATTCATTTCCTCAACAGACAATCTTCAGAAACGAAAATGAACAAACGGAGTCATTTTCAACGGGTGCTTCCTTAGAAATGGAAATGAAAAGGATAATCAAACGGATATTCATTTCCTCAACGGACAATCTTCAGAAACAAAAATGAACAAACGGAGTCATTTTCAACGGGTGCTTCCTTAGAAATGGAAATGAAAAGGATAATCAAATGGATATTCATTTCCTCAACGGACAATCTTCAGAAACGAAAACGAACAAACGGAGTCATTTTCAACGGGTGCTTCCTCAGAAACGGAAATGAATAGAGTTATCTCTAGGCACATGACAAAACTTGCTGTGGTTTCTGTGCACTAAATTCCATAATTATGTATGCATCCATAATTACGTAATTCCTTGCACAGTCCGCACAGTTTGTCTTGTAATGTTTAGGGGAAGAAAAATCAAACCTGTGATGAGGGTGGCTAGACTACCATAGGGTCCTTTTAATTAGATCGACAGATGATCTTTTTTTTAATTAGGCCACCAAGGAGTCCTTTCAGCTATATCATCACATGATGTTCCTAACTAGATTTTTGGATCAATCTGTTTAACTAGACCACTCAAGGGGTCTAATTATGGAGTAGTACTTTATAATCCAAGGGACTTAACTACAACGTAGAAGTCCATTAAGGATTTTATGTAGTACCTTTGGGTATCCTACTATGAATCCCTTATACGAATGATATGGAAGATTCTACGAGGATTTGGATAACAAAAACGTGGATTACACCAAAAACATAAAAGGGAACACATAAGCACATAATCACATAGTTGTTTAACTCGATTATTAATTTGTTATTAACTTGTTATCGTTTGAAAATGGATATGGAAACCAGTCGCTGGACTTCAATGTCCTCTGGGATCTATCTGAAAAGATAGGATGATCTCCCAAAAATTCGATTTTTGTTTTCAAAGAAACGTAATATTCGAATTAAGGAACACACCAATTTTAGGATTTACGGAAATATCCTTAGGTACCCTTATTAAGGATTTATAGTGGTACTTTGGGTATTCGTCTAGTGTTGTAACTTGCGCCTTGTACTTCGTTTCCTTAGAAGAAACGGGTACTTAGGAATTTCGTGGAAAACGCAAGAGATCATAAGATGGAAAATTTTGGGGGTAGTTTGCTTTTCAAGGAATACGATTCCTTGTTTGTCGGTATTGTAGGGGATATGTTCTTTATACATACAACCACATAAATACATTGCAATGTAAATAAAAGATTTATTTATAAACAATGATAACAACTGTTTCATGGACCTTGACAACAAAAGAAAATAATACATAAGACGTGATTATTTCTAAACGATGTTGTCTTCTGGTCGGTCAGATGCTCATCCCTGTGCTGGATTTGCATTAGCAAGCTTTGGGCAATTTCTTCGGAAATGACCCATCTCGCCACAGTTGAAACAAGAACCTGGTAGAAAACGACCTTGAGCGGGATTGTTGCCAACTTGGTTTGGTGCAGCTGCAGGTGGGCAGACTCTTGCTGTATGGCCTATAAGTCCGCAAGTTTGGCATTTGTGGCACTTTACATTGGCATGATGATGGAGGCTACATTGGTTGCACAAGGGTGCAGTTCCATTGTATGGCTTCCTAGTAGGGGGTTGAGCTGGTTGGTTGGGGATGGCTTGATCATTGTGAGTAACCATGGCGAAGTTCTGAGAAGCCTTTCGCTTCTTTGACTTCTTAGGGGATCCAGTCTGTTCATCCATGGTCTTTGATTCCTCGATTGGTTTCTTGTCACTTTTTCGAAAAAGTTTACCTTTCCTGATTTGAGATTCAGTCAAGGTTGCAGATAGCTCAATGGCCTGTCTAACTGTAGTGGGTTTACTACCAGTTATAATGTCTTGTACTGAGTCAGGGAGGCCATCAATGTATTTTTCGATCGCCTTATCCAAGGGCTTAACCATGGTAGGACACAACAGGCTCAGCTCCTCATATCGATCTGTGTATGCTCGATGTTCGCCGCTGTCTTGCTTAAGATCGTCAAACTCCCTTTCCAAGGCCCTGATCTCGTGACGAGGACAGAATTCCTTCATCATCAGAGCTCGAAGCTCTTGCCACGTTTGAGTCAGTGCCACATTGGCACCCCTATCTCTCATCACACCGTTCCACCATGTCAAAGCTCGTTTCTCAAAGACACTAGATGCGAATTCTACCTTTCGCTCATTTGGACATTGAACATGTCTGAAGGTGCTCTCTAGACTCTTAAACCATTGCAGAAGTGCAGTCGCTCCTTGAGACCCAGAAAACTTTGATGGCTTAGCCGAGTTGAATGTCTTGAAGTTGCATGGGGCATTATTGTTGTTGAGGGCTTGGTTACATTGAGCAACGATGTTCGGGAATGCAGCAATCATTTGCTGTGTAATGACAGCTGCCAGCTCTTCAATAGATATTGGATTTTCGCGTCGTGGAGGCATTCTAAATTGGAGACAAGAGAGAAAATAAATGAAATGGCATTGGGTAAGAATAGGATGTTACAATTACCGACCAAAATCATGGGTGATGGTCATTTGTTTGAACCACGAAGCAAACAAACAACCCAAAGGCTGAGTCAAAGCAAATAGATCCTCGTAATGTATCGTGAAGACATGCTCGCCTATAAGTGGACACTCACCCCAAGAGTTCCCAGGTAAGAGTGACTGGTCCGATTATGTGGATTTGTACGAACACTCTAGCCTTAGACAGAAAACCCAGGGTACGGGCATTCACTCTTCCAGTTTGCACGTGTTCACACTATTTAGGACCCAAAACTTGGACGAGAGTTTTGAAAATTCAAAGGGGTTCAAAACCTAGTAATCAATCATCCTAGAACAGATGATTAGTTTTCAAAGCGGTTTGAAATTTATGTTCTTGTTGTGGTCGTCGCCTAAGGATAGGTGACGATATTGTTTTATGACTAAACGCAAGTAAACTCGCGTTAGGGTCCTAAGAAGGTTATAGACTAGGTCAAAGTATTACTAATAACCTAATTCCCTATAACCATTGGCTCTGATACCATCTTTTCTGTCACACCCCGACCACGTAAGACAACGAAACGTGGCGGAAACATCGGGGAGTGTTGTAACAGAATTAATTGTTTCACAACCATGGAAATTAAAGTTTCGTTTTATTCATCAAACGAGCGAGTTACATTGTCTTTAAACGAGAAATAAAGAGTACATAACATAAACTAACTAGTTCTTGCTTTGTTTTAAGTCACTAAGGGACAAGTCTGCCTAGATGTATCTTGATCAATCCTATGCATCAATTCCTGAAAACACATGTGAAAATAGGTACGTCAGCATAAAAATGCCTGTGAGATACATAGGTTTTGTAAAAATAGGATTCATGACTTTCGTTTAAGAAAATGTTTAATAAAATTTAGTCATGGACCTTGTAAATTGATTTGTTTTGTAAATCATTTGAAAAATGATAAGATCAGATGATATGTATAAATAAGAGAATAATGTATGGTTAAATGAATAACCAAGTAAAATGAGTTTGTATAAGATAAGTTGTTTATAAAACAATGTCTTGTGAAAAGTATGTTATTTGTATAAAATGTTATATGTCTCAATTTGAAATGATTCAAATAACGCTACGATATGTAATACCATACAAACACTTATATATAGGAAGTACCAGCGGCGTATCCACCATGCTTGTATCATATTACACACGTCTCGTTACTTAAATCACTTACTCAAACCAAACCATCAAGATGTAATGTTTAACAATTGTAGAAATGTTTAGGTATAGTCAAATGTCTATTGTCAAATGGTTCACATGGTTCAATAGATACAAATGGTTCACATAATGTAATATAATGTGTTCATTTGCTGTGTAAGCATATGCAACAAAATGTAATGTAAAAAAATGTACTAAGTATGCACACAATGGACATACATAACATGAAATGTAATGTAATGTAAAACAATGTACAAAGTATGCACACAATGGGCATACATAGCATGAAATGTAATGTATAACGATGTACTAAATATGCACGCAATGGGCATACATAGCATGAAGTGTAATGTATAACGATGTACTAAGTATGCACACAATGGGCATACATAGCATGAAGTGTAATGTAAAACAATGTACTAAATATGCACACAATGGGCATACATAGCATGAAATGTAATGTATAACGATGTACTAAGTATGCACACAATGGGCATACATAGCATGAAGTGTAATGTAAAACAATGTACTAATAATGTACTAATGAACATAGCAAGTATATGATGTGAAAACAGGAAAGCACGAAAGTAACAAGGAGGCACATGTGTTTCACCCCAAAACGTTTGGAAAATAGTAAAAGAGGGGTCTATGTACTCACTTGAGATTGCTTAGAAGTCCTTGTGTAACAACCAAACAATGATAGAGATCACGGATATCAAACGACACCTAATATAGGTAACTATGTTAATATACCGGACCTAACTCGGAGGATTGGATAGAATGAGGGTTCGTAAACCAAACGAGTATGGAGACTCGTGTAATATGGTTTAACAAAGCTTACATACTAAAATGAAACCTAACCTAAGTGCTTACGACCCATTACGACCCGTTTAGGTAGCTTATGCTACATTAACGCGTCGTTCGCGTAAAACACGTTCGGAACGCCTAACTAGTCCTATGATAAGTAAAATATGCCTTGACATGTCTAATATTGTTACCAAATCAGTTTAGATACCAAAAGTTATGTTACATATGCTTAAAATGGATTTTGGCGTTCAAAGGGCATTTTGGTAACTTACCTAAGGCATATATACTACCTATCATACAACTAACTAAACGTCGTGACCATAAGGTATAACCTCGGAAGGTTATTCCCTACCTACTATGGTCACCTAATGTATTTGGTCGGATCCTAAGATCGACCAAACGGGTCGTGTTCGAAAGTCTAAGCGGGTGTTTAGTCCGCTTGACTTACGACTCTACATAAGCACTAAACTAAAAAGCGATGAGCTAAACATGCTAGAACATGTTTAGAAAATAGGTTTTGATATCAAAACAAACGGTTTTGATATCCTAGAGTAGTTTGGTTACAAAATACGCGTAAGTGCGCATTTTGACCCAAACTACGGCTCGTCACTGAGCCTAGATAACGTGGTAATCAGTAGGTATAGCCACTAGGGACTATAACCATCGTGATTACGATCACGTTATGAAGTTCAAACGAACTTCGCGTTGACCATAAACTGGTCAACGCCGAAAGTCAAACATAGTTTGAATTTCGGACTCGAAAAGCAATAAAAGAATGAAGGAACACTTACCCAGGGTCCCCGCAAGCTAATCTTGATCCAAGTAGCTCAGGTATGAGACAATGGTTCCAACTTAGAGCACTCTTAGATCAGATTTGTGAGGAATGAGTGAAGTTGAGGTGGGTATTTATAGTGTTTGGACCACCGTTAGGATCGTTCCTCGAATACCGAGCTTTGATCTTGTCCCTACACTTGTTGGTAACCTCATGTACATCACATTGGCCCCCCATAAGCAGGAAATGACAAATGGAATTGAGTTGGGAGTGCATAACAGCTATTAGCAGCTGTTAAAATGGATTTTTCTGATCTGAAGGGGCCTCGCGTGACGCCAAGGGGGCTAGGTGTCACGCTAAGGTCCTTCTGATCAGCAACAGTTTCCAAAGTTTCCTTTTCAGTCCCCGTTGTGTATTAAGGCCATTTCCGACATGTTTAAGGCTCGTTAAGCCAATGTTAAGGCCCTAAAATGATGCCTAAACATTGTGGGCATGAAACATGCTCAAAAATATGCCGGATGTTGGTTCGTTTGGTCGTACGATCGCGATGTTCGCTTAATTACGACGGAATGCGCATAAGCGTGAAAAACGATCCAAATTGCGCGATGAATGGATTTTTCTTATGCCAAACACTAAAATAAAATATTTTAGTGCTTACATAAATTTTTGGATGTCCGGATGTATTCAGAACGTAAGATATGCGCGAAAGTGCAAACTTATGCACTTTTTGACACTTTTAGTCCCTAAATGAGCCAAAGTTTATTTTAGCACACCGAACCCCTGAAAGCCTATTTCTAAGCTATGTAAAGGATATTTATGGTATGTTTAACTTATGGCCATGATCCAGAATGTCTGTTACAGTTCAAATTGGCATACTTTCGCAGTTTGTCAACTTTAGTCCCTGTAAGCGATTTAACTCGATTTTGCCATACCAAAGCCTTCAAAACTTATTTCTAAGTTATGTAAAGGTTATTTAAGGTATGTTAAGCCTATTTAACTATTCCGGACTGTTCGTTGCATTAAACAGGTTAAATTTACGCATCACTGCGCGTATAACCTTCCAGAAAGCGATTTAAAGCTTGAAATCGAACAAGAATTGATATGTGCAAAAGATACACATATTTATACAGATCCCAAGTATGAAATACAATATTTCATTGGATTAGTATTTGTTTGATGGTCGCAGTGACCCAGGTGTCACACATCAGAATATAATTTGTCAGAATCTTTCAAAGTATATGCTACTTTGATCGGTTCGTCATTCAAATTAGATTTTGATAACAAAAATTCTTTATTATAAACCCGTTTGTCCTTTTTGACTGTTGACTTTGACGTGTTGGACTCAGACTTTGACTCTGATTTGGACTCCTCCGTTTCATCCTTATCCAACACCTGATCGTCCACTTTCTTTATTAACTCGGACTCATGATCAGTGTCAGATGATGTGAACGTGACATCAATGTTTTCTGGCAAATTATCTGAAGACTCAGACTCCCACTGTAAGTTTGTTGCCTTTTTGACTCTTTCTGAATTTGGATTTCGAGGAGAATATCCATTTTCGACCGGGGGTGGACATTTGTTATAGACAACACTTGGTTTCTTACCAGATGTCTTCACTTCATCATCTTCTCTTGTTTCAGAATTCTTCTCTTCAGAAATCTTTTCTTCTTCAAACGTCTTCAAACCTTCCACTATCGGGTAAATCCTGTCAACCACAAAAGTAGAACATGAGTAACTTTTTAACAATCTATTAACTCTCTCGGTTTCAATTCTCTGTGTTTCTAACTTTAATTCAAGCTCAGCACACTTCTCAGTGTAATAATTGACACTATCAAGCTGTCTCATGTATGCTCCTTTAAGTGTCTTCATTGCTATAGCTTGTTCACTGCTCGACTCGTTGTATTGATTCATGGCTTTGTTCAGGACATCATATGACTCTTTCATCCTGTTCAAGTTGTGAATCAATTCACTGTTTTGCTTCTTCATAGTCTCACAGTTTTCACAGCTCTCGGTTACTTTTTCTGCAACAGCTTCCTTTTTAACCTCAAACACTGGAATTTCTTTGTCCTGCTTCTTTATCACACAAACCTCTTCTTCAACTTTTTTACTTTGCCTGGCTAAATATTTTTTCATTTTCTCTGCCCAATAATCATCAACCATGTAATTATCACCATCATCTTTAACAATTTGAGCAACAAAAGCTTAAGCTTTTAAGATCTCTTTGTCTGGACAATAATTATCCCAGCTAAAGTTTTCCCAGCTAAATCCTTCTGGTAATCTTTCATCATCTTGATTTATCAGACATGCTTTATTATCAGCTGGAATATATTTATCCCAACTGAAATCTTTTGATGAACTTCCATCATTTTGATTGACTAGACACGCTTTCTTTGAATCTTCAATCTCTTTCCTAGCATGAACAGTTTGTGGCTGCTGTTGGTGATACGGCTGTTGAGCAACTTGATGATAAATCGCTTTCCGATAGTAGTCATTGTTTCCGAAAGGATTTTGAGCTCCACTAGCTTCACGGTTTGTGCACTCTCTCTTGAAATGCCCTTTTTCCCTGCAACGAAAACAAGTTACTTTAGATTTATCAAATCCTAAAGTTGAAACATTTGCATCACGAAAATCATCTCTTCCCGTAATTTGTTTAAACTTTTCGGCTCTTCTCAACACGCTTGCCAAATACCATTTTATATCCATCAATTCCATCTCCTCAGCATCAACCTGATCGTAATCTTCTTTAGTCAACATAGGATTTCTGATCCTCCCTGCAACCAAACTTCCATACGATTCTAGCACAGTCACAAACAAAGACATATGACTTTTTGCAACTTCTTCCGAGTAGTTCTGATCATTCTCAAGAATTAATGCAATATTGCATTAAAGAAATTTCCCATTCTTTGTTGTTGAGAAATTTGGATCAAACGATGGATATGACGAAAATCCCATTTTGCTACTTGATCCTTGAGATGAACTTTCAGAAGAACTTTTTGCATTGAAGGCCGTTTCAATCTTTGGTGAAATATTGGTCTTCTCACTACCACCACTTTTGTAATACAACCCATTGTCTTGTTCTCCATCATAGTTCTTCATTCTTGGTATCTTTCTTTGTTCCGTCTCTTGAGCTTCCAGTTGTTTAATAAACTCACTGAATGTTAGCTTGTCAAAATCTGGTTTATTTTTCAACATCATAAGATACGTGCCCCAAGTATCGTGTGGCGACGCATCAGCCAACTTTTCAATCAGTTCATCATTATCTTTTCTGATGTTTAATCTGTTCATATTCTTCAACAAATTGCAATATCTTTCAATGATCTATTTTGTATTTTCAGTTCTCAATCCATGAAAAAGATCAAATTCTTTCTTCATAAGCGACTTTTTGTTCTTGAGCATTTCATCACTACCAAGAAACTTTAATTCTAATTCTGTCCATATCGAATGTGCACTTCCATTGTGTTGAAGTAGAATCAGAATGTCTTCTTTAATGGCTTGCTGCAAAAGACTAACCATCATTTTTTCATATTTGTATTTCCTTTTTTCATCAGCTCCTGAATCTCTAATATCAATTTTCACTCCACCATTTCCGACTGGTCTAGTATATTGAGATTCAGTGTGTTCCCACGCATCTAAGTGATATGCTTGAACCCAAGTTTCAAAACGTTCAGCCCATCCACTGTATTCCTTGATACTCATGAGCTTAGGCGGTTTTTGGGTTGTCCTTGTTTCATTTTCAAGCATCGTACTTTGAACTATAGTCATCGGACTAGCAAAGGCATTATAAAACTCGTTCTCCATGTTTTGGTTTTCAAACATTTACAAAATAATCAATTTCAAACGAAATATCCTCTTCACACGAAATCAAAATTCAAGCGAAATGACCTATAAAACAGTTTCAAACGAAATAACAACTCACACGAAATCAGATGTTTCACACGAAATAGTGTTTTCGTGCGAAAATACCAAACGAAATATGATTTCGTGCTAAATTAACTTGCATTCAAATGAAAACAGCCTCTTTGGAATGAAATAATGATTTCGTATGAAATATCTCAAAAGAACTCCGATTTCGTGCGAAATTAACAGCAATTTCAAACGAAATTAATCAAAAAATGTAATTTCATGCGAAATCAAGAGGCTATTCCATGCGAAATATTGCTGATGTCATCATGTCGGCCAAACTTTTGTCAAATTGATCAGATTATTGCTCGATTTTAGGTCCAATTTTCTCAAGGCTTTGTTAAAACACTGTTTCGCATATAATGTGTGAAATTCAAACCATTTTAACCATAAAATCTTGTTCAATTTTGAAAAGAAGGTGTAGAAGTTAGAAATTTTGATGAAATCAAGCTGAATACGGTAGAACTCCTCCTCCTGAACTCTGATACCACTTGTAGGATCGATTTACCGACCAAACGAGTCATTCAGAAGAGTTTTTGCTCAATACGAGAGGCGGAAACAAACGTATCAAGGTAATTCAGCTTGCAATTCACTTTAAACTGTCTTTTGATTGATTTGACAAAGAATTACAGTGAGTAGACACTTTGGCAGCAGTTCGGCACTGAAACCTGAAAATTTCAAATGATAAGGCACTTCAAGTATATATAGGCAAGGTAATTTCGCACAGAATCATCTCATGCGAAATTAGATTTCACACGAAATAGTTATTTCATGCGTAATACTCATGTAATTTCGTACGAAATAGCTGGTTGCTATTTCGTGCAAAATACCATCATACCCATATTTCTCGTTTTGCGTGCCCTGATCTATCTAAACAAATACAAGACTCGATACAAGACGAAGTCGACAGACGTATGCACCAACAGTACCTACGGAACTTTCGCCTATAAACGCATGCCTTTTGGTCTATGAAATGCCCCCGCTACGTTTCAACATTGCATGGTGGCTATCTTCCACAATATGATAGAAAAAACCATGGAAGTTTTCATGGATGACTTTTCTATCTTTAGAGATACATTTGACCAATGCCTCGATAACCTTGAACGAATGTTATCCCGATGTGAGGAAACTAGCCTCGCCCTTAATTGGGAAAAATGCCATTTCATGGTAACGGAGGGAATAGTACTCGGTCATAAAATCTCAAGCGAAGGAATGGAAGTGGATCGGGCAAAAATAGACACTATTTCCCGATTACCTCCACCATCCTCCGTTCGAGCCATTCGAAGTTTCCTAGGACATGCCAGATTTTATAGGCGATTTATTAAAGACTTTTCGAAAATCTCTAGACCTCTAACAAAATTACTTGAAAAAGATGCACCATTCATCTTCGACAAGGAATGCAATAAATCTTTTCTTACCTTAAAAGAAATGCTAGTTAATGCACCAATCATGATAACACCCGATTGGAAACTATCTTTTGAAATCATGTGCGACGCAAGCGACTTTGCAGTTGGAGCCGTCTTAGGACAACGAAAAGAAAAACACTTTCACCCAATATACTATGCAAGTAAAACTCTTAACGGTGCTCAAGAAAATTATACAACAACCGAAAAAGAGTTACTGTGTGTGTAGTATGTCTATCACTTCCGTCAGTCACGTTTCGTAGCTTAGCCAGATGATCAAGACATGGATTAAACTAAAGATCTCATGTTTAGAGTTGCAGGTTCGTACAAAGGAGCCTTAGCAGGTTCATACGAACCCATACAAGAATGAAATGCAGCTTCGTACGAAGGGAGTCCCTTCGTAGTTTCCTTGTACGAACCCACATCTCCTATATATATGTGTGTAGGGTCTTGTTCATTTGTAACTTTGAGCATTTGAGAGACGAAGCTCTGCTCGTTTGTTTTCGTGCTTGTAAACTGTTATATCGGTAATAGAAAATAACTTATAATTACTTCTTTGTGTCTGATCCACACATGTACTTGGATTCCACACAAGATACGTGTTCATCACATACAACAGTCAAGGAATCGATCCAAGGAGAGAATCCACAAGTGGTATCAGAGCGGGTGATTGTTTGCACGGATTGAAGACACAAAGATTCAAGCATCTTCATCAGATTCAGAGACAAATTTCATCATATTCTTCATATCTTCTTCTACTCATTCTTTTAGAACTTAAAACTCAGATATACAATGATTTCACGGTTAAAATTGGCTAATTTTTCAATATGTTATGTGAAAACTAGTTTTAATCAATCCTTCAAAGTTTCAGATCAAAATTCTTACAAAATCATCATCAAATCAAAGAAAAACATGGCTGGTTGTTAATACAATGAGTTAGTACGAACCCACTAAGGTGCCTTTATATGAACCTAGCATGATTTTGCGCATTCGTACGAACCCAGGTGCCTCCGTACGAACCCAGTTTGGCCCTTCTACGAACCGGGTTAAATATTCAAAGTGTTTTAGACTCTGATTCGTACGAACCCACGATTCTACGTTCGTACGAATCGGGATTTGGTGTGTTTAATTTTCAAGTTTAATCAAGTGTGAGTTTTATTCTTTGTAGGAATCATGGCTAAAGAATTCTACAACACATTTTACAACGCATTCACAACCGAAGAAACACCTGTAACAAAGACTGCATCTAGTGCTATTTCCGAGAGCTTGAACCATGATAATGTTTATGGAAATCATCAAAAGCCACCAAAACTAATGAATATCGAAGATTATCACTGGTGGAGTACTAGATTTGAAAACTGGGTGAAAGCTTATGCTTATGATAGTTGGATTATGTTAACTTTTGGATATGAAAAACCAGTGAACGATAAAAATGAATTACTTACAATCAAACAATTTTCAGATATCGATAAAAATGACCATTCTAATGAACTAAAAATGGCAACATTATTGCAACAATCACTTAGAGAGGATATACTGTTTTTACTTCAACATGGTGAAACATCCAAGTCGATGTGGGAAGCATTGAAGCTGAAAGCCGAAGGAGGTAAAGATATCAAGAAAAACAAAATCTCTCTGCTGAAAAAAGAATTTGATTTATTCAGTTGCATGAAAGGAGAAACTGTTCAACAAATGATAGAAAGATTCTGTCACTTGAAGATCGAGCTGGAGAGGTTTGGAATCATGAAGGAAAGAGAAGAGATTATTAACAAACTGGTTGAGGCATTACCACAGGTTGATGATTGGAAAACATTTGTGATAGTTTTGAAAAATGATGCCAAGTTTGACGAGATCACTTTGGATGCTTTGATTGAAAAACTTGAAGGTCATGATTTAGAGTTATAGAAACAAAACAAAATGACCAATTCAAGTTATCAGTAAAA
>JARYGA010029842.1:0-27635 GCA_030545235.1 Helianthus tuberosus
AGCGCACGATTATCCTGGTGCAGTTAAAGGCAATGGGAACAGTACCAGCTTTAGGGGCTGGCAATTTCATTGTACTGGCTGTATTCAGGATCCTAAGTATAATGGTAGACGTACCATACATCCGTTCATAAGGTTTCTAACGTTTTCATGTTAGCTAAGGTTTTGGAATTTTCATGTCACTAAGTTTGGATAGTCGCCAGTAAAGGCCATACTCCGGTTTTCCTTTGGGCTTGTCCCCAGTTTTTGGGCTTGTCCCCAGTTTTTTGGGCTTGTCCCCAGTTTTTTGGGCTTGTCCCCGGATTGTTAGGCTTGTCCCCAGCTACTAACTCTTCCTTTTATAGTTGGCTTAGTCCCAAGTTATGTCTTATTTCAGGTTTCTAAAGCTAAAACAGTTAAGGATCCTGGATCCTAACTTCATACAAGGGTTTGTCTTTTGGTTATCACAATTCTAAGTATCAAGGATTTAGGATCCTAACTTGGATTCTCTGGTATGATCCTTATTTACTTTAATTTTATTCTTGATTTATCTATGTTACCCTTATACTTTGACAACAGGATATATGATCCTAAAAGTTATCTCACTTTTTGAACTTTTCGATTATAGGATATTTGATCCTTGATCATATCCTAAACTTTTTGACATAAACTAATTTTTATACTTTCATTCTTAACTTGTAAATTCAAAGAAATTGTACAATAATAATTGAAAGGTAAAGAGACACATAATGAACAACACAAGATAGCCAAAAGTTAAAGGTTTTATTTATTTATCGATAGCTAAACCCTTCAAAGGTTGTCAAAATTACCTACCCCAAGCATCTACCAGCAATACGTGGCCCGTCCGCTGGGGTAGGTAAAGGGTGTCCATATTAACAAAGTCTAAAGTGCAGGAAATAAAGATGGCAGGATAATCGTGGCTTCATCCCCCAAACAGAGGATCCCTCCACCAACTATCATCCTACCTATTGTCCCAAGGATCCGTGATCCTTAAACCTAAATACTACTGTTTAGTTACAAACCACCATTGTTCAACGTCAAAACACCATTAAACTAAAACCACAAAACCATAAAAAATGGGCTCCGGCTGCGTCTAGATAAATCCATCATCACCCATTGCTGCACCCTAAACCTTCGCTGCTTTATCACCACCTTTGCCAGCTGCCTCATCCACTGGATCCTTCACCCCGCTACTCCCAGCTCTATCAACTGTTGTCTCTTCAGCCTCATCCTCATCATCCAGCTCAGCCAACCTCTGCCTCCAGGCCTCCTGGTCCCAGGAAGATCTGTCGAAAGCAGGATCCTCAGCCTCCTTGGCCATTTGCAGCTTAATCTTGAGCATGGCAATCATAGAAGAAAGCTTTGCCCCTTCCATCACCTCTGCCTTCTTCTGTTGGGCTGTGATCTAGGTCAGGACCAGCTCCTTTTGCACCAGGTTAAGATCCTTCTCAAGGGAAGAAATCTTCTTGTCCTTGGCCAGGAACATTTGCTGGAAGTCCATGTCACACCCCGACCACATAGAACATACAAAACGTGGCGGAAACATCGGGGAGTGTTGTAACAGAATTAATTGTTTCAAATCCATGGCAATTGAAGTTTCGTTTTATTGATTAAAAGTGTTACAATGTCTTAACAAACAAAGAAATACAACATAATTAACTAGTCTTGCATCTTTTATTGTCACTAAAGCCCAAGTCTGCCTATGTGTATCTTGATCATCTTATGCAACAGCTCCTGAAAAACACATGTGAAAATAGGTACGTCAGCATAAAAATGCCTGTGAGATACATAGTTTTGTGAAAATAGGTTTCATGACTTATGTTTGAGAAAATGTTTAGTCATGAACCTTGTAATTTGCTTTGTTTTGTAAATCATTTGAAAAACGATAAGATCAGATGATATGTATAAATAAGAGAATAATGTATGGTTAAATGAATAACCATTGTAAAATGAGTTTGTATAAGATAAGTTGCTTGTAAAAACAATGTATTGTGAAAAGTATGTTATTTGTATAAAATGTTATATGTCTCAAACTGAAATGATTCAAATAACGCTACGATATGTAATACCATACAAACACTTATATATAGGAAGTACCAGCGGCGTATCCACCATGCTTGTATCATATTACACACGCCTCGTTACTTTAATCACTTACTCAAACCAAACCATCAAGATGTAATGTTTAACAATTGTAGAAATGTTTATGTATGGTCAAATACGGTTCACACGGTTCACAGATACAAACGGTTCATAGATACAAACGGTTCACAGATACAAACGGTTCACAGATACAAACGGTTCACAGATACAAACGGTTCACAGATACAAACTGTTCACATAGTCAAATGTTTACAACGGTTCACATAGTCAAATAGTTATAAACGGTTCAAAATGTAATATAATGTGTTCATATGCTGGATGAGTATATGCAACAAATTGTAATGTAAAACCATGTACTAAATATGCACTAAATGGACATACATAGCATAAAATGTAATGTAAAACGATGTACTAAGTATGAACTAAATGGACATACATAGCATAAAATGTAATGTAAAACGATGTACTAAGTACGCACACAACGGGCATACATACCATGAAATGTAATGAAATCATGTACTATAATGTACTAACGAACATAGCAAGTGTATGATGTGAAAACAGGAAAGCATGAAAGTAACAAGTAGGCACATGTGTTTCACCCCAAAACAGTTTGGAAAACAGTAAAAGAGGGGTCTATGTACTCACTTGAGATTGCTTAGTAGTCCTTGAGTAACAACGAAACAATGCTAGAGATCGCGGATATCAAAACGGCACCTAATATAGGTAACTATGTTAATAACCGGACCTAAATCGGATGATTGGATAGAATGAGGGTTCGTAAACCAAACGAGTATAGAGACTCGTGTCATATGGTTTAACAAAGCCTTCATGCTAAATGAAACCTAACCTAAGCGTTTTCGACCCATTACGACCCGTTTAGGTAGCTTATGCTACTTTAACGCGTCGTTCGCGTGAAACGCGTTCGGACCGTCTAACTAGTCCTATGACAAGTGTTATATGCCTAAACATGTTACATAATTAGTTATGTGACAAAAGTTTAGGTTACATATGCTTAATTACCAATTATACATGAAAAGGGTATTCTGGTAATTTACCTAAGGCATATAAAATACCTATCATACAACTACTCAAACGATGTGACCATAGGGTATAACCTCGGAAGGTTATTCCCTACCTACTATGGTCACCTAATGTATTTGGTCGGATCCGAATGATCGACCAAATGGGTCGGGTTCAAAGGTATAAGCGATTTATTAGATCGCTTACCCTACGACCCTAGACAACGTGGTAATCAGTAGGCATAGTCACAAGGGACTATAACCATCGTGATTACAATCACGTTGCGAAGTTCAAACGAACTTCGCATTGACCATAAACTGGTCAACGCAGAAAGTCAAACAAAGTTTGACTTTCAGACTCAAAAGACTCGAAAAGCAATAAAAGAACGAAAGAATACTTACGAAGGGTCCCCGAATGCTAATCTAGATCGAAATAACTCAGGTATGAAACAAAGGTTCCAACTTATAGTCTTTAAGATCAGATTCTAGTGATTTGGAAGCAATGGGAGATGGGGTATTTATAGTTTTCGGGTAACCGTTAAGATCGTTTCATGGAAACCGTGCTCGAATCTTATGCGTACACTTGTCGGAAAGTTATGGTGACTAAAAATGGCTCCTAATCAGCTGAAAGGTCAAGTATGAATGTGTGGGTGAGGATTAAACAGCTGGAATCTGCTGACTGTTCGCTCTTATCTGATCAGAGAGGCTGACGCGGCCCGCGTGGAGATGTACAAAAACTGAGGCGGGCCGCCTGGGAGTTGCAGATCAGAAAAATGTTTGCATAATTATAGTTTCAGTCCCTGTTGGTGTTTTAAGCCATTTTCGACACGTCTAAGGCCCGTAACGCCAACTTTAAGGCCCTAAAATGTTGCCTAAACATTGTGGACATGAAACATGCTCAAAAATATGTCAGATGTCGGTTCGTTTGGTCGTACGAACGCGATGTTCGCTTAATTACGACGGAATGCGCATAAGCGCGAAAAACGATCCAAATTGCGCGACGAATGGATTTTTCTTATGCCAAACACTAAAATAAAATATTTTAGTGCTTACATAAATTTTTGGATGTCCGGATGTATTCAGAACGTAAGTTATGCGCGAAAATGCAAACTTGTGCACTTTTTGACGCTTTTAGTCCCTGAATGACCCAAAAGTTTATTTTAGCACACCGAACCCCTCAAAGCCTATTTCTAAGCTATGTAAAGGATATTTAAGGTGTGTTTAACTTATGGTCATGTTCCGAATGTTCGTTACAGTTCAAATTGGCATACTTTCGCAGTTTGTCAAGTTTAGTCCCTGTAAGCGAATAAACTAGATTTTTGCCATACCAAAGCCTTCAAAACTTATTTCTAAGTTATGTAAAGGTTACTTAAGGTATGTTAAGCCTATTTCACTATTCCGGAGTGTTCGTTGCATTAAACTGGTTATATTTACGCATTAGTGCGCGTATAACCCTCCAGAAAGCGATTTAAAGCTTGAAATCGAACAAGAGTTGATATGTGTAAACGATACACATATTTTTACAAATCCCAAGTATGAAATACAATATTTCATTGGTTTGGCATTTGTTTGATGGTTGAAGTGACACGGGTGTCACAGTCTCCCTTACTTTAGGAAATTTCGTCCCGAAATTTATTCGTAGGAGTCTATTTGTGACTTTGTGTCAAATAATCACCAGAGATATGTAAGGCATAATCCTGTCATTTCCTTAACGGACATTCTTCAGAACGAAAATGAACAGACGGAGTCATTTTCCTCAACGAGTATTCTTCAGAAGCGGAAATGAAGGAATAAACAAACGGGGATTCATTTCCTCAACGGGAAATCTTCAGAAACTTAAAATGAACTTACGGAGTCATTTTCAACGGGTGCTTCATCAGAAATGGAAATGAAAAGAAGAAACAAACGGATATTCATTTCCTCAACGGACAAATCTTTAGAAACGAAAATGAACAAACGGAGTCATTTTCAACGGGTGCTTCATCAGAAATGGAAATGAAAAGGAGAAACAAACGGATATTCATTTCCTCAACGGACAAATCTTTAGAAACGAAAATGAACAAACGGAGTCATTTTCAACGGGTGCTTCATCAGAAATGGAAATGAAAAGGAGAAACAAACGGATATTCATTTCCTCAACGGACAAATCTTTAGAAACGAAAATGAACAAACGGAGTCATTTTCAACGGGTGCTTCATCAGAAATGGAAATGAAAAGGGGAAACAAACGGATATTCATTTCCTCAACGGACAAATCTTTAGAAACGAAAATGAACAAACGGAGTCATTTTCAACGGGTGTTTCCTCAGAAATGGAAATGAATAGAAGAAACAAACGGATATTCATTTTCTCAACGGACAAATCTTCAGAAACGAAAATGAACAAACGGAGTCATTTTCAACGGGTGCTTCCTCAGAAATGGAAATGAATAGAGTTAACTTCTAGGCACATGACAAAGCTCGTTGTGGTTTCTGTGCACTAAATTCCATAATTATGTATGCATCCATAATTACGTAATTCCTTGCACAGTCCGCACAGTTTGTCTTGTAATGTTCATAAGCACATAATCACATAGTTGTTTAACTTGGTTATTAATTTGTTATCGATAGAGAACGGATATGGAAACCAGTCGATGGACTTCAATGTCCTCTGGGATCTATCTGAAGAGATAGGAAGATCTCCCAAAAATTCGATTTTGTTTTCAAAGAAACGTAATAGTCGAATTAAGGAACACAACAATTTTAGGATTTACAGAAATACCCTTAGGTACCCTATTAAGGATTTATAGTGGTACTTTGGGTATTCGTTCAGTGTTGTAACTTGCGCCTTGTACTTCGTTTTCCTTAGAAGAAACGGGTACTTAGGAATTTCGTGGAAAATGCAAGAGATCATAAAGTGGAAGAAAGTTTGGGGGTAGTCTGTCCTTCAAGGAATACGGTTCCTTGATTGTCGGTATTGTAAGAGATATATTGTTTATACATACAACCACATAAATACATTGTAATGTAAATAAAAGATTTATTTATAAACAATGATAACAACTGTTTCATGGACCTTGACAACAAAAGAAAATAATACATAAGACGTGATTATTTCTAAACGATGTTGTCGGTCAGATGCTCATCCCTGTGCTGGATTTGCATTAGCAAGCTTTGGGCAATTTCTTCGGAAATGACCCATCTCGCCACAGTTGAAGCAAGAACCTGGTAGAAAACGACCTTGAGCAGGGTTGTTGCCAGCTTGGTTTGGTGCAGCTGCAGCTGGGCAGACTCTTGCTGTATGGCCTATAAGCCCACAAGTTTGGCACTTGCGGCACTTTACATTGGCATGATGATAGAGGCTACATTGGTTGCACAAGGGTGCAGTTCCATTGTATGGCTTCCTAGCAGGGGGTTGAGCTGGTTGGTTGGGGGCAGCTTGATCATTGTGAGTAACCATGGCGAAGTTCTGAGAAGTCTTTCGCTTCTTTGACTTCTTAGGGGATCCAATCTGTTCATCCATGGTCTTTGATTCCTCGATTGGGTTCGATTCCTCGACCGGTTTCTTGTCACCTTTTCGGAAAAGTTTACCTTTCCTGATCTTTGATTCAGTCAAGGTTGCAGATAGCTCAATGGCCTGTCTAACTGTAGTAGGGTTGCTGCCAGTCACAATGTCTTGTATTGAGTCAGGGAGGCCATCAATGTACTTTTCTATTGCCTTATCCAAAGGCGTGACCATGTTTGGGCATAACAGACTCAACTCCTCATAACGGTCCGTGTAGGCTCGATGCACACCGCTGTCTTGCTCAAGATTGTCGAATTCCCTTTCCAAGGCCCTGATCTCATGACGAGGATAGAATTCCTTCATCATAAGGGCCCTAAGTTCAGCCCATGTCTGTGCTAGAGCAACTTCTGCACCACGATCTCTCATAACCCCGTTCCACCACGTAAGGGCCCTCTTTTGGAACACACTCGAAGCAAACTCGATCTTGCGATTGTCAGGACACTGCACGTGGCGGAAAGTATTCTCAATGCTCTCGAACCATTGAAGAAGCCCAGTCGCTCCCTCAGAACCACTAAACTTGAGTGGTTTAGCCGAGTTAAAACTCTTGAAATTGCATGGACCATTGTTGTTGTTGTTGGCTTGGTTCCATTGAGCAAAGAGGTTTGGGAATTGAGCAGCCATTTGCTGCGCAATGATTTCTGCCAGCTCGGCAGTCGCTATCTGGTTCTCACGTCGAGGAGGCATTCTAAAAGAGGAAACATGAAAGGAAACGAGTGAGAGAATTAGACGAAAAGAATGAGATGAAACAAATCTGATGAAAGCAAGAATAGTGATCATTTGTTTGTTACCACAAGGTAAACAAACGACACACAGTGACTAATCAAAGTAAATGGGTAAAAAATAATGTATCGCGAAGACATGCTCGCCTATAAGTGAACACTCATCCCAAGAATTCCCAGGTAAGCACAACTGGTCTCGCGTCTGATGAGATGTATACGAAGTGCTTGCTGTCACACCCCGACCACGTAGAACATACAAAACGTGGCGGAAATGTCGGGGAGTGTTGTAACAGAATTAATTGTTTCAAATCCATGGCAATTGAAGTTTCGTTTTATTGATTTAAAGTGTTACAATGTCTTAACAAACAAGGAAATACAACATAATTAACTAGTCTTGCATCTTTTATTGTCACTAAAGCCCAAGTCTGCCTATGTGTATCTTGAACATCTTATGCAACAGCTCCTGAAAAACACATGTGAAAATAGGTACGTCAGCATAAAAATGCCTGTGAGATACATAGGTTTTGTGAAAATAGGTTTCATGACTTATGTTTGAGAAAATGTTTAGTCATGAACCTTGTAATTTGCTTTGTTTTGTTTTGTAAATCATTTGAAAAACGATAAGATCAGATGATATGTATAAATAAGAGAATAATGTATGGTTAAATGAATAACCATTGTAAAATGAGTTTGTATAAGATAAGTTGCTTGTAAAACAATGTATTGTGAAAAGTATGTTATTTGTATAAAATGTTATATGTCTCAAACTGAAATGATTTAAATAACGCTACGATATGTAATACCATACAAACACTTATATATAGGAAGTACCAGCGGCGTATCCACCATGTTTGTATCATATTACACACGCATCGTTACTTAATCACTTAATCAAACCAAACCACCAAAGTAATGTTTAACAATTGTAGAAATGTTTATGTATGGTCAAATACGGTTCACACGGTTCACAGATACAACCGATTCATAGATACAAACGGTTCACAGATACAAACGGTTCACAGATACAAACGGTTCACAGATACAAACGGTTCACAGATACAAACGGTTCACAGATACAAACGGTTCACAGATACAAACGGTTCACAGATATAAACGGTTCACAGATACAAACAGTTCACAGATACAAACGGTTCACAGATACAAACGGTTCACAGATATAAACGGTTCACAGACACAAACGGTTCACAGATACAAACGGTTCACATAGTCAAATGATTACAATGGTTCACATAGTCAAATAGTTATAAACGGTTCAAAATGTAATATAACGTGTTCATATACTGGATGAGCATATGCAACAAAATGTAATGTAAAACAATGTACTAAGTATGCACACAATGGACATACATAGCATAAAATGTAATGAAATCATGTACTATAATGTACTAACGAACATAGCAGGTATATGATGTGAAAACGGGAAAGCATGAATGTAACAAGTAGGCACATGTGTTTCACCCCAAAACAGTTTGGAAAACAGTAAAAGAGGGGTCTATGTACTCACTTGAGATTGCTTAGTAGTCCTTGAGTAACAACCAAACAATGCTAGAGATCACGGAATCAAACGACACCTAATATAGGTAACTATGTTAATAACCGGACCTAAATCGGATGATCGGGTAGCATGAGGGTTTGTAAACCAAACGAGTGTGGAGACTCGTGTGATATGGTTTAACAAAGCCTACATACTAAATGAAACCTAACATAACTGCTTACGACCCATTACGACTCGTTTAGGTAGCTTATGCTACTTTAACGCGTCGTTCGCGTGAAACGCGTTCGGACCGCCTAACTAGCCCTATGACAAGTGTTATATGCCTAAACATGTTACATAATCAGTTATGTGACAAAAGTTTAGGTTACATATGCTTAATTACCAATTATACATGAAAAGGGTATTCTGGTAATTTACCTAAGGCATATAAACTACCTATCATACAACTACTCAAACGATGTGACCATAGGGTATAACCTCGGAAGGTTATTCCCTACCTACTATGGTCACCTAATGTATTTGGTCGGATCCTAATGATCGACCAAATGGGTCGGGTTCGAAGGTATAAGCGATTTATTAGATCGCTTACCCTACGACCCTAGACAACGTTGTAATCAGTAGGCATAGTCCCAAGGGACTATAACCAACGTGATTACACTCACGTTGCGAAGTTCAAACGAACTTCGCATTGACCATAAACTGGTCAACGCAGAAAGTCAAACAAAGTTTGACTTTCAGACTCGAAAAGACTCGAAAAGCAATAAAAGAACGAAGGAATACTTACGAAGGGTCCCCGAATGCTAATTTCGATCCGAGAATCTTAGGTATGAAACAATGGTTTCAACTTAGAGTTTCTAAGATCAAAATTCTAGTGGTTTTTGAAGTTGTGGGGTGGGGTATTTATAGTTTTCGGGTAACCGTTAAGATCGTTTCATGGAAACCGTGCTCGAATCCTACCCGTACATGTGTTGGCAAGTTGTGGTGACTAAAAATGGGTTCTTATCAGCTGACTAAGCATGTGTGAGTGTGTGGGTGTGGATTAAACAGCTGGATCTGCTGTTAAATGCAGTTAATCTGGTCTAGAAGGCGGACGCGGCCCGTGTGAGGATGTACAGAAACTGAGGCGAGCCGCCTGGCCTGCACATATCAGAAATAAGTTTGTAGAATGACAGTTTCAGTCCCTGCACGTGTTTAAGGTCATTCCCGGCACTTCTAAGGCCCGTAAAGCCAACTTTAAGGCCCTAAAATGATGCCTAAACATTGTGGACATGAAACATGCTCAAAAATATGTCGGATGTTGGTTCGTTTGGCCGTACGAACGCGATGTTCGCTTAATTACGACGGAATGCGCATAAGTGCGAAAAACGATCCAAATGACGTGACGAATGGATTTTTCTTATGCCAAACACTAAAATAAAATATTTTAGTGCTTACAAAAATTTTTGGATGTCCAGATGTATTCAGAACGTACGTTATGCGCGAAAATGCAAACTTGTGCACTTTTTGACACTTTTAGTCCCTGAATGACCCAAAAGTTTATTTTAGCAAACCGAACCCCTCAAAGCCTATTTATAAGCTATGTGAATGATATTTAGGGTATGTTTAACTTATGGTCATGTTCCGGAATGTCTGTTACAGTTCAAATTGGCATACTTTCGCAGTTTGTCAAGTTTAGTCCCTGTAAGCGATATAACTTGATTTCGGCATACCAAACCTTCCAAAACTTATTTCTAAGTTATGTAGAGGTTACTTAAGGTATGTTAAGCCTATTTCACTATTCCAGAGTGTTTGTTGCATTAAACTGGTTATATTTACGCATCAGTGCGCGTATAACCCTCCAGAAAGCGATTTAAAGCATGAAATCGAACAAGAGTTGATATGTGTAAACGATACACATATTTTTACAAATCCCAAGTATGAAATACAATATTTCATTGGTTTCGCATTTGTTTGATGGTTGAAGTGACACAGGTGTCACAGTCTCCCCTACTTTAGGAAATTTCGTCCCGAAATTTATTCGTAGGAGTCTATTTGTGACTTTGTGTCAAATAACCACCAGAGATATGTAAGGCATAATCCTGTCATTTCCTTAACGGACATTCTTCATAATGAAAATGAATAGACGGAGTCATTTTCCTCAACGAGTATTCTTCAGAAGCGGAAATGAAGGAATAAACAACGGGGATTCATTTCCTCAACGGGCAATCTTCAGAAACGTAAAATGAACTTATGGAGTCATTTTCAACGGGTGCTCCATCAGAAATGGGAATGAAAGGAGAAACAAACGGATATTCATTTCCTCAACGGACAAATCTTCAGAAACGAAAATGAACAAACGGGGTCATTTTCAACGGGTGCTTCATCAGAAATGGGAATGAAAGGAGAAACAAACGGATATTCATTTCCTCAACGGACAAATCTTCAGAAACGAAAATGAACAAACGGAGTCATTTTCAACGGGTGCTCCATCAAAAATGGAAATGAAAAGGAGAAACAAACGGATATTCATTTCCTCAACGGACAAATCTTCAGAAACGAAAATTAACAAACGGAGTCATTTTCAACGGGTGCTTCATCAGAAATGGGAATGAAAGGAGAAATAAACGGATATTCATTTCCTCAACGGACAAATCTTCAGAAACGAAAATGAACAAACGGAGTCATTTTCAACGGGTGCTCCATCAGAAATGGAAATGAAAAGGAGAAACAAACGGATATTCATTTCCTCAACGGACAAATCTTCAGAAACGAAAATGAACAAATGGAGTCATTTTCAACGGGTGCTTCATCAGAAATGGGAATGAAAGGAGAAACAAACGGATATTCATTTCCTCAACGGACAAATCTTCAGAAACGAAAATGAACAAACGGAGTCATTTTCAACGGGTGCTTCCTCAGAAATGGAAATGAAAATGATAGATAAACGGATATTCATTTTCTCAACGGACAATCTTCAGAAACGAAAATGAACAAACGGAGTCATTTTCAACGGGTGCTTCCTCAGAAATGGAAATGAAAAGGAGAAACAAACGGATATTCATTTCCTTAACGGACAAATCTTCATAAACGAAAATGAACAAACGGAGTCATTTTCAACGGGTGCTTCATCAGAAATGGAAATGAATAGAGTTAACTTCTAGACACATGACAAAGCTCGCTGTGGTTTCTGTGCACTAAATTCCATAATTATGTATGCATCCATAATTACGTAATTCCTTGCACAGTCCGCACAGTTTGTCTTGTAATGTTCATAAGCACATAATCACATAGTTGTTTAACTTGGTTATTAATTTGTGATTGATTGAGAACGGATATGGAAACTGGTCGATGGACTTCAATGTCCTTTGGGATCTATCTGAAGAGATAGGAAGATCTCCCAAAAATTCGATTTTGTTTTCAAAGAAACGTAATAGTCGAATTTAAGGAACACAACAATTTTAGGATTCACGGAAATACCCTTAGGTACCCTATTAAGGATTTATAGTGGTACTTTGGGTATTCGTCCAGTGTTGTAACTTGCGCCTTGTACTTCGTTTCCTTAGAATAAACGGGTACTTAGGAATTTCGTGGAAATGCAAGAGATCATAGAATGGGAAAATTTTGGGAGTAGTTTGTTTTTCAAGGAATACGGTTCCTTGAATGTCGGTATTGTAAGAGATATGTTGTTTATACATGCAACCACATAAATACATTGCAATGTATATAAAAGATTTATTTATAAACAATGATAACAACTGTTTCATGGACCAAGACAACAAAAGAAAATAATACATAAGACGTGATTATTTCTAAACGATGTTGTAGGTCTGATGCTCATCCCTGTGCTGGATTTGCATTAGCAAGCTTTGGGCAATTTCTTCGGAAATGACTCATCTCGCCACAGTTGAAACAAGAACCTGGTAGAAAACGACCTTGAGCGGTATTGTTGCCAGCTTGGTTTGGTGCAGCTGCAGCTGGGCAGACTCTTGCTGTATGGCCTATAAGTCCACAAGTTTGGCATTTGCGGCACTTTACATTGGCATGATGATGGAGGCTACAGTGGTTGCACAAGGGTGCAGTTCCATTGTATGGCTTCCTAGCAGGGGGTTGAGCTGGTTGGTTGGGGGCGGCTTGATCATTGTGAGTAACCATGGTGAAGTTCTGAGAAGCCTTTCGCTTCTTTGACTTTTTAGGGGATCCAGTCTGTTCATCCATGGTCTTTGATTCCTCGATTGGTTTCGATTCCTCGACCGGCTTCTTGTCACCTTTTCGGAAAAGTTTACCTTTCCTGATCTTTGATTCAGTCAAGGTTGCAGATAGCTCAATGGCCTGTCTAACTGTAGTAGGGTTGCTGCCAGTCACAATGTCTTGTATTGAGTCAGGGAGGCCATCAATGTACTTTTCTATTGCCTTATCCAAAGGCGTGACCATGTTTGGGCATAACAGACTTAACTCCTCATAACGGTCCGTGTAGGCTCGATGCTCATCGCTGTCTTGCTCAAGATTGTCGAATTCCCTTTCCAAGGCCCTGATCTCGTGACGAGGACAGAATTCCTTCATCATAAGGGCCCTAAGTTCAGCCCATGTCTGTGCTAGAGCAACTTCTGCACCACGATCTCTCATAACACCGTTCCACCACGTAAGGGCTCTCTTCTGGAACACACTCGAAGGAAACTCGACCTTGCGATTGTCAGGACACTGCACGTGGCGGAAAGTATTCTCAATGCTCTCGAACCATTGAAGAAGCCCAGTCGCTCCCTCAGAACCACTAAATTTGAGTGGTTTCGCCGAGTTAAAACTCTTGAAATTGCATGGACCATTGTTGTTGTTGTTGGCTTGATTCCATTAAGCAAAGAGGTTTGGGAATTGAGCAGCCATTTGCTGCGCAATGATTTCTGCCAATTCGGCAGTCGCTATCTGGTTTTCGCGTCGAGGAGGCATTCTAAAAGAGGAAACATGAAATGAAACGAGTGAGAGAATTAGACGAAAAGAATGAGATGAACAAATTTGATGAAGCAAGGATAGTGGTCATTTGTTTGTTACTACAAAGCAACAAACGACCCTGGTGACTAATCAAAGTAAATGGATAAAAAATAATGTATCGCGAAGACATGCTCGCCTATAAGTGAACACTCATCCCAAGAATTCCCAGGTAAGCACAACTGGTCTCGCGTCTGATGAGATATATACGAAGTGCTTGCCTAGACAGAAAACCCAGAATACAGGCATTCACCCTTCCAGTTTGCACGTGTTCACATTATTTAAAACCCAAAACCTTGATGAGATTTTGAAAATTCAAAGGGGTTCAAAACCATATAACAGAGGGTTCAAAACCTTACAATAGAGGGTTCAAAACCTAGTAATCAATCATCCTAGAACAAATGATTAGTTATCAAAGCGGTTTTGAAATTTATGTTCTTGTTGTGGTCGTCGCCTAAGGATAGGTGACGGTATTGTTTTGTGACTAAACGCAAGTAAACTCGCGTTAGGGTCCTAGAAAGGTTATAGACTAGGTCAAAGCATTACTAATAACCTAATTCCCTATAACCATTGGCTCTGATACCATCTTTTCTGTCACACCCCGACCACGTAGAACATACAAAACGTGGCGGAAATGTCGGGGAGTGTTGTAACAGAATTAATTGTTTCAAATCCATGGCAATTTAAGTTTCGTTTTATTGATTTAAAGTGTTACAATGTCTTAACAAACAAGGAAATACAACATAATTAACTAGTCTTGCATCTTTTATTGTCACTAAAGCCCAAGTCTGCCTAAGTGTATCTTGAACATCTTATGCAACAACTCCTGAAAAACACATGTGAAAATAGGTACGTCAGCATAAAAATGCCTGTGAGATACATAGGTTTTGTGAAAATAGGTTTCATGACTTATGTTTGAGAAAATGTTTAGTCATGAACCTTGTAATTTGCTTTGTTTTGTAAATCATTTGAAAAACGATAAGATCAGATGATATGTATAAATAAGAGAATAATGTATGGTTAAATGAATAACCATTGTAAAATGAGTTTGTATAAGATAAGTTGCTTGTAAAACAATGTATTGTGAAAAAGTATGTTATTTGTATAAAATGTTATATGTCTCAAACTGAAACGATTTAAATAACGCTACGATATGTAATACCATACAAACACTTATATATAGGAAGTACCAGCGGCGTATCCACCATGCTTGTATCATATTACACACGCATCGTTACTTAATCACTTAATCAAACCAAACCACCAAAGTAATGTTTAACAATTGTAGAAATGTTTATGTATGGTCAAATACGGTTCACACGGTTCACAGATACAACCGATTCATAGATACAAACGGTTCACAGATACAAACGGTTCATAGATACAAATGGTTCACAGATACAAACGGTTCACAGATACAAACAGTTCACAGATATAAACGGTTCACAGATACAAACGGTTCACAGATATAAACAGTTCACAGATACAAACAGTTCACAGATACAAACGGTTCACAGATACAAACGGTTCACAGATATAAACGGTTCACAGACACAAACGGTTCACAGATACAAACGGTTCACATAGTCAAATGATTACAACGGTTCACATAGTCAAATAGTTATAAACGGTTCAAAATGTAATATAACGTGTTCATATACTGGATGAGCATATGCAACAAAATGTAATGTAAAACAATGTACTAAGTATGCACACAATGGACATACATAGCATAAAATGTAATGAAATCATGTACTATAATGTACTAACGAACATAGCAGGTATATGATGTGAAAACGGGAAAGCATGAATGTAACAAGTAGGCACATGTGTTTCACCCCAAAACAGTTTGGAAAACAGTAAAAGAGGGGTCTATGTACTCACTTGAGATTGCTTAGTAGTCCTTGAGTAACAACCAAACAATGCTAGAGATCACGGAATCAAACGGCACCTAATATAGGTAACTATGTTAATAACCGGACCTAAATCGGCTGATCGGGTAGCATGAGGGTTTGTAAACCAAACGAGTGTGGAGACTCGTGTGATATGGTTTAACAAAGCCTACATACTAAATGAAACCTAACATAACTGCTTACGACCCATTACGACTCGTTTAGGTAGCTTATGCTACTTTAACGCGTCGTTCGCGTGAAACGCGTTCGGACCGCCTAACTAGCCCTATGACAAGTGTTATATGCCTAAACATGTTACATAATCAGTTATGTGACAAAAGTTTAGGTTACATATGCTTAATTACCAATGATACATGAAAAGGGTATTCTGGTAATTTACCTAAGGCATATAAACTACCTATCATACAACTACTCAACACGATGTGACCATAGGGTATAACCTCGGAAGGTTATTCCCTACCTACTATGGTCACCTAATGTATTTGGTCGGATCCTAATGATCGACCAAATGGGTCGGGTTCGAAGGTATAAGCGATTTATTAGATCGCTTACCCTACGACCCTAGACAACGTGGTAATCAGTAGGCATAGTCCCAAGGGACTATAACCAACGTGATTACACTCACGTTGCGAAGTTCAAACGAACTTCGCATTGACCATAAACTGGTCAACGCAGAAAGTCAAACAAAGTTTGACTTTCAGACTCGAAAAGACTCGAAAAGCAATAAAAGAACGAAGGAATACTTACGAAGGGTCCCCGAATGCTAATTTCGATCCGAGAATCTCAGGTATGAAACAATGGTTTCAACTTAGAGTTTCTAAGATCAAAATTCTAGTGGTTTTTGAAGTTGTGGGGTGGGGTATTTATAGTTTTCGGGTAACCGTTAAGATCGTTTCATGGAAACCGTGCTCGAATCCTACCCTTACATGTGTTGGCAAGTTGTGGTGACTAAAAATGGGTTCTTATCAGCTGACTAAGCATGTGTGAGTGTGTGGGCGTGGATTAAACAGCTGGATCTGCTGTTAAATGCAGTTAATCTGGTCCAGAAGGCGGACGCGGCCCGCGTGAGGATGTACAGAAACTGAGGCGGGCCGCCTGGCCTGCACAGATCAGAAATAAGTTTGTAGAATGACAGTTTCAGTCCCTGCACGTGTTTATGGTCATTCCCGGCACTTCTAAGGCCCGTAAAGCCAACTTTAAGGCCCTAAAATGATGCCTAAACATTGTGGACATGAAACATGCTCAAAAATATGTCGGATGTTGGTTCGTTTGGCCGTACGAACGCGATGTTCGCTTAATTACGACGGAATGCGCATAAGCGCGGAAAACGATCCAAATGACGTGACGAATGGATTTTTCTTATGCCAAACACTAAAATAAAATATTTTAGTGCTTACATAAATTTTTGGATGTCCAGATGTATTCAGAACGTACGTTATGCGCGAAAATGCAAACTGGTGCACTTTTTGACACTTTTAGTCCCTGAATGACCCAAAAGTTTATTTTAGCACACCGAACCCCTCAAAGCCTATTTATAAGCTATGTGAAGGATATTTAGGGTATGTTTAACTTATGGTCATGTTCCGGAATGTCTGTTACAGTTCAAATTGGCATACTTTCGCAGTTTGTCAAGTTTAGTCCCTGTAAGCGATATAACTTGATTTCGGCATACCAAACCTTCCAAAACTTATTTTGTAACAACTGTGCTTGTAATCATTGTGAACAGTTCTATTATCAATAAAACAATGTTATTTGATCCCAATGTTTGTTTTGTTATGTTTTACATTTTTCATGTTTTGACTTTTATGTAATTTCAAACTCTACATCGCTTTCTGGAGAGTTATACGCAAACTAGTGCGTAAACGTACTCAGTTTAATGCGAGAAATACTCCGGAACATCAACATATACTCAACATACCTTAAATAACCTTTACATAACTTAGAAATAAGTTTAGAAGGCTTTGGTATGTCAAAAACAAGTTAATTCGCTTACAGGGACTAAATATGACAAACTGCGAAAGTATGTCAATTTGAACTGTAACGAACATTCCGGAACATAACCATAAGTTAAACATACCATAAATATCCTTTACATAGCTTAGAAATAGGCTTTGAGGGGTTCGGTATGCTAAAATAAACTTTTGGGTCATTCAGGGACTAAAAGTGTCAAAAAGTGCACAAGTTTGCATTTTCGCGCATAACTTACGTTCTGAATACATCCGGACATCCAAAAATTTATGTAAGCATGACTATATTATATTTTAGTGTTCGCCATAAGAAAAATCCATTCGTCGCGTCATTTGGATCGTTTTTCGCGCTTATGCGCATTCCGTCGTAATTAAGCGAACATCGCGTTCGTACGACCAAACGAACTGACATCAGACATATTTTTGAACATGTTTCATGTCCACAATGTTTAGGCATCATTTTAGGGCCTTAAAGTTGGCTTTACGGGCCTTAGAAGTGTCGGAAATGGCCTTAAACACGTGCAGGGACCAAAACTGTAATTTCTGAAACTTGTTTTCTGATCAGAAGGGCTAGGCGGCCCGCCTCAGTTCCTGTAAATCCCCAGGCGTCCCGCGAGGCACCTTCAGACCAGATTAAATGAATTTAACAGCAGATTGCAGCTGTTTGATCCTCACCCACACATTCTAAATTGCTTAGTCAGATGATAAGGACCATTTTTAGGCACCACAACTTGCCAACACTTGTACGGTTACGATTAAGGCACGTTTTCCATGAAACGATCTTAACAGTGGACCGAATACTATAAATACCCCACCCCCCATGCTTCAAAATCACAAGAACTTTGATTTGAGAAACTCTAAGTTGAAACTATTGTTTCATACCTGAGATTTTTGAATCGAGGTTAGCATTCGGGGACCCTTCGTAAGTATTCTTTCGTTCTTTTCCTTATTTTATTGCTTTTCGAGTCAGAAAGTCAAACTTTGTTTGACTTTCAGCGTTGACCAGTAATGGTCAATGCGAAGTTCGTTAGAACTTCGCAACGTGATTGTAATCACGATGGTCATAGTCCCTTGGGACTATGCCTACTGATTACCACGTTGTCTAGGGTCGTAGGGTAAGCGATCTGATAAATCGCTTATACCTTCGAACCCGACCCATTTGGTCGATCATTAGGATCCGACCAAATACATTATGTGACCATAGTATAGGGAATAACCTTCCGAGGTTATACCCTATGGTCACATCGTTTAAGTAGTTGTATGATAGGTAGTTTATATGCCTTAGGTAAATTACCAGAATACCCTTTTCATGTATAATTGGTAATTAAGCATATGTAACCTAAACCTTTGTCACATAACTGATTATGTAACATGTTTAGGCATATAACACTTGTCATAGGGCTAGTTAGGCGGTCCGAACGCGTTTCACGCGAACGACGCGTTAAAATAGCATAAGCTACCTAAACGGGTCGTAATGGGTCGTAAACAATTATGTTAGGTTTCAATTAGTATGTAGGCCTTGTTGAACCATACTACACGAGTCTCAATACTCGTTTGGTTTACAAACCCTCATGCTACCCGATCTTCCGATTTAGGTCCGGTTTATTAACATAGTTACCTATATAGGTGCCGTTTGATTCTGTGACAACTCGAAATTTAGAACCTTTCGTTGTATGCTTAAACGTGTGAATAGTTAAACTTATGTGATTAATGATAAGCTACAACCTTTTATATGATTATGTGTTATATTACATGTGTGCTTATGTGTATGTATTCGAGTATGTTAGGAGCCGAAAGCCATGAACCCGACTCGAGACCATGTGGTCTCGAGTGAACTAGTGTGACATATGGGCCGGTTGGGCCGTGCACCTCATCCGAGTCCATTAGGGTGCACTACTTAGAACTAGTATATAATCCTCATGTTAGCCATACTTGTCATTTTTGGGCAACAACACTTATACTCTCCAACACACACACTCTCCACTCTCTCACACTAAAACCCTAAACACTAAACATCACCTCTTCTCCTTCTTCTCGGATCCAACCAACCGACCACCAAAGGGATTCTCGGATTTTTGCTTGTTCACACCAAACAAAGCTTCATCTTTCACCACCTCACAACCGGTTAGTGATTATGATGTTGGTTAGTGATTTTATGATGTTGGTTGTGTTAAATGATAGCATGAATGGTAGGATTTAACTAGTATAGTTGTATGTTTGATGATGGGTGTGAACCGAATGTGTATGATGTATATGATGATGCTTGGTTAACATACTTTGATTTCGGATATGTTGCTTAATGAACACACAATATTTTATGTCTAAGTATGATTCAAAACCATGGAGTGTTGATGTTCATAGAAACCGGCTTGCATAGGTGTAGTACCATGTTAATGAGATTAGGGTAGAGTTGATTTTTGATATGTTATGTGATGATTTGAAACTATGAGATGAATATGTTCAAGAATTGATTGTTGTTCATGACTTTGTTAGACTTAGGTTCATATGAATGATGATGAACATGATGAATGTATGAAGAACTTGATGAATATCATAAGAACATGGTTGAATATTTGAAATCTGATTTGTTTGATCCATTTTAGGAAATTACTAGACAAATAAACATGTTTATGAGAGTAGTACAGACTGTTTCATGAAATCAAAGTCTCATTGGATAGTACACTGTTCCGAATCAGCTTATGTCCACTCGTAACCATCAGTTGCGACTCGAAACCAAGCACAACGAGTCGAAATCTCCCGGTTGCGACATCAGTTGCGAGTCGCAAACACCCGGTTGCGACTCGGAACCACACCGGATCAGCACACCAACCTTGTGACTCGAAACCACGGTTGCGAGTCCGGTTGCGACTCGTAGCCAAAACAGCACGGACCGAAACCATGATTTCGACCCAGGTTGCGAGTCGCAAACGCCTAGTTGCGACTCGGGATCATATGCGGGTACACACTGTTGGACTTGTTTAATTATGGGCTTATTTGATTGGGCCGGACTCTTGGGCCTAGTGTACAGACCTGATATATTGCTGTTGAATGTGAATGTCGATGAACTGCATGCAACGTGCTAGCATACGTGTAGAACATACGTGCACTACTTGAATACGAACCTGATTGCATGATACAACTATGATAGGACGTGAGTAGCCACAACATTGCTTGTTTGACCTTTCTGTGTTTCTACCGAGCAAACCAAGGTGAGTTCACACCCTCTACAAAGCATGGGATTCCCAGGGGTCGGGAATTGGGGTTAAGGAACTGGGTTCCTCGTCCTCCTTGGGTAGGACAGCAAAGGTTCAGGAATGTAATTCCTCGTCCTCACGGACAGATAACTCGTACTAGACCAAAACTCTATCACGAAGTCCCTCATTTTTATATCGACTTAATCGCCGGGCCAATGGCGAGCGGGTCATTAGTTAGATAGCGCTATTTAGGTCTGACAAACCTCACACCGTGCCGCAGAGGACGGGCGTGAACTAATGGATCTGGGGCACGTCAATGATGATAGACATTGACAGTTTCAGGGCACTTAAACATGACTACAGTCAGCAGTCGATATGGTAACGAGTCTAGTGTGTACATGGGGTAGCCCCCACGGCCGAAATGCCAGATAACTAACACGGGGTAGCCCCCACGGCTGGATTGCCAGAGTAACCGGAAATGAACAAGTCACGTTTTTAACTATGGGGTAACCCCCACGGCAGGATGCCAGCTAAAGGAAACTGTTTTCGAAACAACTTAAAACGAACACCCAACCGTGAACTCACTCAACTAGTTGTTGACTCGTTACTACATGCTTTGCAGGTCCTTAGGTTCTTAAGCTGGAGCTTGCATGGAGGAGGATCGTTGTGGGACATGGACGACTGTGTGCCATGTTAAACTATGAAACAATTAAACTTATGTTTTGTTTTAAGACTTATGCTTCCGCTTGCAACTTAACTATGTGTTTGTTTGGACACCAATTGTATTGGTTAAACTTTTATATCTTTTAACTCGCATGTTCAATATGATTGGTGGCTGGATCCTGGTCAGTCACGCCTCCAAGCGGTAGTACTCCGCGGGTGGATTTTTGGGGGTGTGACAGATTGGTATCAGAGCCATTGGTTATAGAGAACTTGGTTTTAATTAAAAAAAAGGGGGAAAACGTTTTTGTTAAAACCAGACTATAACCTGTGCAGTGCTCAACGGTCCACAACGATGCTTCACTCCACATGCAAGGCTCGACATTCTAGGTGATATGATCTGTGTATATATTGCCTACTTGTTAGTTACATAGTACATTGCTCATGGTATGCTTGGTTAGTATAACTATTGTTGCTTGAACACGTGTGCACTTGCTCACTTCTGACATCGTACTTTCGCGAACCCCTCTCACTCACGTTCTTCTTGATGTGAAGATCATGTCTGGACGCGTTAACATGACACAAGCCCAGTTGACGGCTCTGATTAACGAACGAGTTGCCGCAGCACTTGCAGCTGCACACGCAGGAGGTATATCCTGCAGTCCGAACTCATTCTAGGATCTTTAGGATCCTACTCTCGTGAACCAACCTTTGTGTTAAACTCTGTCTTTTCTTTCACCTACGATAGGTCAGCATGTTCAGCCACCCGTGTGCACTTTTAAGACTTTCATGGACTGCCGACCAACTACTTTTAGCGGCACTGAAGGAGCAGTAGGTCTCCTGCACTGGTTTGAGAAGCTGGAATCTGTGTTCGAAATGTGCGAATGCCCTGAGGCGCGCAGGGTGAAGTACGCTACTGGTACTCTCGAGGGTTTAGCCCTCACATGGTGGAACGCTCAAGTTCAAATGCTAGGGTTGGTTGCTGCCAACGCCACCCCATGGGAAACTTTTAAGGAAATGATCAAAGAGGAATACTGTAGTCGTGATGAGATTCACAAACTGGAAGTGGAGTTCTTCAACCTCAAGATGGCGGGGTCGGAAATTGAAGCTTATGTGAAAAGGTCGAACGAATTGGCAATTCTGTGCCCTACTATGGTGGATCCTCCCATCAAACGCATCGAACTGTTTCTTCAGGGCTTAGTGCCAGAAATCCAAAGTCATGTGACTTCAGCGAACCTCGCTACCTACCAGCAAACTGTCCAGTTGGCTCACCGTCTCACGGATCAAGCGGTGGAGCAGAACAAGTTACCAAAACGCATTGGCGCTGCAACTACTACTGGTACCTCTAGTGACAACAAACGGAAGTGGGGTGGAACTTCAAGTAAGGGTTCGACTTCTGTTCAGTCCCAGTCTCAGCAGAGAAAGACTGAGGACTACAAGAGCCCTAATCAGCAATCGTCTGGTGGTGGATACAAAGGAAATCATCCCAAATGCAATCGCTGCAGCCTGCACCACAGCGGGCCATGCACCAGGGGCAACTGTCATCGGTGCAACAAGCCTGGTCACGCTGCAAAGGATTGCAGGAGCTTATACCCCGCCAATCAGAATCGTCAGCAAGCTCAACAGAACCAGCGCCAGCAGCAGCAGCAAGGTGACAACAAAGGGTGCTTTCAGTGTGGAGCTGAGGGCCACTTCAAGAGAGACTGTCCCCAGCTGAACAGGAACCAGAACAACAACAACAACAATAACAACAATCAGGGGAATGGTAACAATGGGAACAACAACAACAATGGCGCCAGGGGGCGGATGTTTGTGATCGGCCAAGGTGAAGCAAGGAATGACCCCAATGTTGTGGCGGGTAAGTTCCTTCTCGACGACTTTTATGTTTCAGTTTTATTTGATTCGGGTGCCGATACTAGCTACGTGTCGCTAGAAGTTAGTCGAATGCTTAAGCGTATTCCAACACCTTTGAACAACAAGCACACCGTAGAGCTAGCAAATGGTAAGAGTTTAGAAGCCACACACGTAGTCAAGGGTTGTAAACTTCTTCTCGCTGACCAGACCTTCTCTATCGACCTCATTCCTATTGTCTTGGGTAGTTTCGACGTTGTCATTGGGATGGATTGGTTATCCCAACACCGAGCAGAGATTCTTTGCAACGAGAAGGTAGTCCGTATTCCAGGTCCCGGTGGTGAACCCCTCATGATTCATGGCGACAAGAGGAGTGCTGTTGAGAATGTCATTTCTCTCCTTAAGGCCCAAAAGTACTTGCGAAAGGGCCACACTGCCATTTTGGCTCTCATTACTGACACCACGGAGAAAGAGAAGAAGATAGAAGATTTTCCAGTTGTACGCGATTACCCAGAGGTATTTCCTGAGGAATTACCTGGTCTTCCGCCTCATCGCCAAGTCGAGTTTCAGATCGAACTAGCTCCTGGAGCTGCGCCTATAGCTCGTGCACCTTATCGTTTAGCCCCATCAGAGTTGAAAGAACTCTCCACGCAACTACAAGAGCTTCTGGATAAAGGTTTTATTCGTCCTCGCTCATCGCCCTGGGGAGCTCCAGTATTATTCGTGAAGAAGAAAGACGGTACTTTCAGAATGTGCATCGATTACCGGGAACTCAACAAGGTGACGGTGAAGAATCGTTATCCTCTACCGCGTATCGACGACTTGTTCGACCAGTTGCAAGGATCGAGCTACTATTCGAAAATCGATTTAAGATCGGGTTATCACCAGCTGAGAGTCCGGGAAGAGGACGTCTCCAAGACAGCTTTTAGAACACGATACGAGCACTATGAGTTTTTGGTCATGCCTTTTGGGATGACAAACGCACCTGCGGTTTTCATGGACTTGATGAACCGAGTGTGCAAGCCTTACCTGGACAAGTTCGTTATAGTCTTCATCGACGACATCCTGATCTATTCCAAGAGTCGAGAAGAACACGAGCAGCATCTACGACTTATTCTGGAACTCCTTCGAACAGAACAACTTTATGCAAAGTTCCCGAAATGCGACTTCTGGCTCCGAGAAGTCCATTTCCTAGGCCACGTGGTGAACAAGGATGGGATTCATGTTGATCCATCCAAGGTAGACTCAATAAAGAACTGGCCTGCACCTCGTACACCAAAGGAAATTCGCCAATTCTTGGGTTTGGCGGGATACTACCGGAGATTCATAAAGGATTTTTCTAAGATTGCACAGCCTCTCACGTCACTAACGCAGAAGGGCGTTGTTTATCGCTGGGGAAACGCACAGGAGTTGGCATTTCAGCACCTAAAGGATAGACTTTGTAGCGCACCTATCCTTTCCTTGCCGGAAGGCACAGACGACTTTGTGGTCTACTGCGACGCATCAATTCAAGGTCTTGGTTGCGTGTTGATGCAACGAGATAAAGTTATAGCCTACGCCTCACGTCAACTCAAGGTTCATGAAAAGAACTACACGACGCACGATTTAGAGCTGGGAGCTGTTGTTTTTGCACTTAAGTTATGGCGGCATTACCTGTATGGTACTAAGTGCGCCATCTACACCGACCACAGGAGCCTCGAGCATATCTTCAAGCAGAAGGAACTGAATATGCGGCAACGACGATGGGTCGAGTTGCTAAGTGACTACGAGTGCGCAATCAGATATCACCCGGGCAAAGCCAATGTTGTGGCTGACGCCCTCAGTCGGAAGGACATTGTACCTAAGCGCGTGCGAGCTTTACAACTCACGATCCACTCTAGCCTTCCTTCCCAAATACGAGCTGCTCAGATAGAAGCATTGAAACCAGAGAACGTCAGGGCTGAAGCCCTACGCGGATCAAGGCAACGATTAGAACAGAAGGAAGACGGTGCTTACTACGTAACGGGAGGTGTTTGGGTCCCACTCTATGGCAACCTACGAGAACTTGTGATGGACGAAGCACACAAGTCTCGCTACTCGGTACATCCGGGGTCGGATAAAATGTACCACGACATCAAAACTACGTACTGGTGGCCTAGCATGAAGGCCCACATAGCGACCTACGTCAGCAAGTGTTTGACTTGTGCAAGAGTCAAGTCTGAATACCAGAAACCATCAGGCCTACTCCAACAGCCAGAGATACCTCAATGGAAATGGGAGCAAATTTCCATGGATTTTGTCACTGGCCTACCTAGATCCCAGCGCGGGAATGATACTATTTGGGTGATCGTGGATCGACTCACAAAATCTGCACACTTCCTGGCCATCAAGGAGACGGATAAGTTCTCCACTCTTGCAGAAATATACATCAAAGAAATTGTTTCGAGGCACGGGGTGCCCACCTCCATTATCTCAGATCGAGATGCACGTTTTACTTCTGAGCTGTGGCAGGCAATGCACAAATCCTTCGGCTCACGACTAGACATGAGCACAACGTACCATCCTCAGACGGACGGGCAGTCCGAGCGCACTATTCAAACCTTAGAAGACATGCTTCGTGCATGTGTAATCGACTTTGGCAATCGCTGGGAAAAGCATCTGCCACTTGTGGAATTCTCGTACAATAACAGCTACCACACCAGCATTGGAGCTGCTCCGTTTGAGGCATTGTACGGACGTAAATGCCGGTCTCCTCTTTGCTGGGCAGAGGTGGGAGATAGTCAGATCACTGGTCCAGAATATGTGGTAGATACAACCGAGCAGATCGCTCAGATACGGAAACGCATGACAGCCGCTCGTGAACGTCAGAAAGTTTACGCCGACATGGGCAGGAAACCACTCGAGCTCCAGGTTGGGGAGCGGGTACTACTCAAAGTTTCACCCTGGAAGGGTGTGGTTCGTTTTGGTAAACGCGGTAAACTTAACCCACGATACGTTGGACCTTTCGAGGTCATTGAGAAAATAGGCAGGGTGGCCTACAGACTAAACTTACCAGCGGAACTCGGTGCAGTTCACAACGTCTTTCACGTGTCGAATCTGAAGAAATGTCCGTCAGATGAGACCCACGTAGTTCCTTTGAAGGAACTCACGATCGACGAGCAGTTACGATTCGTCGAGGAACCAGTCGAGATCACGGACCGGGATGTTAAGGTCCTCAAGAGCACTAGAATACCTCTCGTTCGAGTTCGTTGGAACTCACGTCGCGGCCCAGAGTTCACCTGGGAGCGCGAAGATCAGATGAAACAAAAGTATCCCCAACTGTTCGCAAACAGTACACCCACTACTAAGGCCGAAGCTACGGAATTTCGGGACGAAATTCCAGATCAACGGGGGGTGGATGTGACACCCCAGGAAAACCAGGAAAACCAAACAACTTAACTAGCTTCCTCAGTGAGTGCCTACCAAATTTCGGGACGAAATTTCTTTCAACTTGGGGATGATGTGACAACTCGAAATTTAGAACCTTTCGTTGTATGCTTAAACGTGTGAATAGTTAAACTTATGTGATTAATGATAAGCTACAACCTTTTATATGATTATGTGTTATATTACATGTGTGCTTATGTGTATGTATTCGAGTATGTTAGGAGCCGAAAGCCATGAACCCGACTCGAGACCATGTGGTCTCGAGTGAACTAGTGTGACATATGGGCCGGTTGGGCCGTGCACCTCATCCGAGTCCATTAGGGTGCACTACTTAGAACTAGTATATAATCCTCATGTTAGCCATACTTGTCATTTTTGGGCAACAACACTTATACTCTCCAACACACACACTCTCCACTCTCTCACACTAAAACCCTAAACACTAAACATCACCTCTTCTCCTTCTTCTCGGATCCAACCAACCGACCACCAAAGGGATTCTCGGATTTTTGCTTGTTCACACCAAACAAAGCTTCATCTTTCACCACCTCACAACCGGTTAGTGTTTATGATGTTGGTTAGTGATTTTATGATGTTGGTTGTGTTAAATGATAGCATGAATGGTAGGATTTAACTAGTATAGTTGTATGTTTGATGATGGGTGTGAACCGAATGTGTATGATGTATATGATGATGCTTGGTTAACATACTTTGATTTCGGATATGTTGCTTAATGAACACACAATATTTTATGTCTAAGTATGATTCAAAACCATGGAGTGTTGAT